>PVKA01022316.1:0-37285 GCA_004027165.1 Ctenomys sociabilis
TGTGTGTGAAGAAAGCATATGCTCAAGGCAGTGAGTGGTATGGTGACACACACAGGCCCTGCCAACCAGGGCACAGAGGGCAAGGAGCAGAGCCAGCAGGACAACCTGGGCCTCAAAGGCCACTGTCAGCCCTGGAGGGTTTTAGCTTATTCTCAGTAATATGGTCAGATCTGCATGCACCAAGAAGTAGGTGCTGGGGCTGGAGAGACAGCTCTGTGGAATAAGCATCTCCCTGGCAAACACAAGGGCCTGAGTTTAATCCCCGGTACCGCAAAAGACAAAAAAAAAGTAGGTGCTGAAATTTGGGTTGTCAACCTCAGGAGAGCTGAGCAGGTTTTTCTGGGAAAAATCCTACTGCATGCCCGCATGTTGGCCTAATGCAGAGAAAACATTGCCAGTCCCCAGGGAGCAGCTCCAAGCTTGGCTGGGGGGAGGGGTGGGGGAGACTGTATGCACCAGCCCTGGGGGATAACCTTGCCAGACAATATACCCCTACATGGCCAAGCAGAGGTCCTCTACATAAGCCCTGAGATGGCCACATCAAGGATGGAGGTGAGAAGGATTTCTACAACATGGATCAAGAGCTAAGCATACCATGTCTGCATCTTGTACTATGAATGACCACTACAAAGACAACAATATGCAATGTATTAATTATTGAAATTGTCCTACTAATTGGTTTTGAAACTGTCTCATTGCTATTTTTTCTCAATAAAATTAATTTAAAAAATAAACTTTTTGAGAAAAAAAAAGAGAGAGCTAAGGTCCTCCTCTGAGGCCACTCAGACTGAGGAAGGAAGTTATTTGGGGAAACTCGCACAGTCCCAGTACAGTTTCACAAATTTACCCTGAGGAGGAAAAACTACATTGGATACGAAAGCGAGTTCCTGGAAGCTTTCAGAGCTAGGGGAATATTTCTCCATCCCTGTAGAGAGCTCCCTGCTTAAGCCAGCACTTCCTCAGCTGGCCTGCTCAGGAGCTCACACCAGAGGGAGTCTGAAAGCAGCAGGGCTTGGGGCACTTCTGTCCTCAAAGGCCCACAGCCCCCTGCCAGGTCAGGCCCCCGTGCAGGCAGGACCCAGGAACCGGTGGCACGGACTCCTGCCCACTCCTCCACCAGCCCATGAGCGTGTGCTCCTCCTGGCTTCCTTTCCCTTCAGATCTCAGGTCAGCGGGCTCTCACACGCAGCCCAGCTCCCGCTTGTCTCACTCAGCGATCTTGATCATTCTCTTTCTTTTCTCCTTCTTCTCCAAGGCTCCGCCCCTAAAACCAAGAAAGAGGCCACAGGAGTCCCAATTAAACACCGTCATGAGGCCACCATGGATGGTGAGGACTGGACATCAAGCTGAAGGGTACTGGCTGGTTCTCACACTTCATGCTGAGACTGAAGATGGTACAGAAAATTTGAGCACCTCAGGAAGCTGCAGGGAAACCATGTTTTATACCTAAGCATGCATATTTACTGAACAGAAGCAACAGACAGCCCAATGCAGGACAGCTGAGCAAGGCACGTAAGGAACCCAACCAACCTATCCTCCCTGTCCTGGAATTCTGCATCAACAGATTCAACTAACCATGAAATGAAAACATTTCCCCCCAAGCACTTGACTTCCTGTCCTCTGCCCTAAATGGGACAGATAACAACTTGTGTGCATAGCATTTACAGTGTTTTAGACATCAGATGAGAGCCGGAAATGAGTTAAAGTGTACAGGAGGATGTCTGCGGGTTACAGGCAGACACAATATTGCTAGATGTGAAAGACTCAAGTATCTGAGGATTTTGGTCTATGTGGCCCGGGAGCCAATTCCCTGTGGACACTGAGGAATGACCATACCTAAAGGTTGGGGCTCTAAGCCTGCGTGTGTGGCCCTCACTGGACACGCACCTCCGGGCAGTGCAATCACCTACTTGTAGCTGCTTCCAAGAGCCTTCAGGGTTTGAAAGTCAAGGTTTGGTTCAGTGACTTGGTGGGGCTAGCCCATCCTTCTGCTGCAAACCAAAGACAATGAAAGGTCCTTTCTACCAGATGGGTAGAACTAGTGTCAGCCAAGCTGTGACCTTCTATGACACAGTTCTTACTTGGATACTTTATGACCTCCATATTAAATGTCTCCCCCAGAACAATCTATTTACCAAGGGAAGAGTATTCCTCCTCCAGCCACCTTCATTCACAGATCCTGATCTCTTACTTAGGAGAGGCACCAGGGAAATTCCAAACCTGTGAAGCTCACTCATAGAGCATACCGAGTGCGTCATTCCACAATGTATAACTGTTACGTTGGAGAGTTTAAAATAATTCTTTATTCTTTAGGTATTTGAGAGCAAATCTCTGTACTTCTCTATATAGAGAATAGATGCTATTACAGGTACCATCTGGCTTGGCTTTAGGGAACTGAAAGACTTGTAAAATGTTAAATACACAAGTCACTGAAAATATCCAGTAACTGTCTTTCCCCCACAACTTCACTCTGCGGTCACTGTGGATCATACTAAAAGCTAATGCCGTATTCCACTTTCTAGCAACCCAGACTCGGGAGGCAGAAAGAAATTCGTCTTGTTTTTTTGTGCAGCCTGAAGGATGCTGATCCACAGAAGAATTTAAAATTCTTTCTTTTTTTTTTTTTTTTTTGTATTTCCTTAATAATGCAAGACTACAGCTGATATCCATCTGTTTTGTGTTTCTTTTCTGGCTTTATTAGTTTTTCTGGTTTAAGAGAGAACCCAGTAACATCCTAGCACAAAGCTGTTCCACATCCCACTCGTTGGGCCCATGGAGATTCTAAGCATGAACCAGTGTGGCCCACGCCAGGGAGAAGCCTGGGGTGCTGGCTAGGGAGTGACCTCACGGGGTCACATCTTGGCTTCATGGGACAAAGGACACAATGCTAAGGAGACACAAAGCTCGGGGATGACACATGTTCCCTCTCTGCATCACCTTCTCCATTAGTGAGCTGTGTGGGCCTGCAATTTCCCAGGTGTGCTGTCCTCCAAAGCAAGAGGTTGGGCCATGTGAGTGGCAGTGGCTCCAAGAGGCTGGACAGTTGAGAGATCAGAAAGGCCCTGGGGACCCAATTGACTGCGAATTGCTAGGTGGACCCAACCCCACTTTATCTTCATTGTTCTCTTCCTTTTCTAAGGGAGTGGATAGATATCACCCAGACTCCAGCTCAGGACCTCATGCTTGTCCGGCAGGCACTGGGTCGTCGCATCTTCTTGAACGTCGCTTGAACCCTCCGACACGGCTCTCCAGAGGACAGAAAGAGATGCAGGGAGACACCACACAGCAGCTGTACTCAAGCATTTGCAAGACAGAATTTGGATCCGTTTTTCCACAAATCTCATCCCTGAATGCCCCTGGCTTTTCTGTTCTCTTCCCAGGCACTACTCTGCTCATTGCTGAGAGTCGATCTTACCATATATGACGGTTATGTTTGATGGTCAAGGGCACTAGCGGAGCACACTTCTGGGGGTCTGGTTGGGTCATGGAGGCATGACTTTGGACAGCAGGTACCCTGCCTGGTCCATCTTTGCTGCCCCTCAAGGGCTGCTCCTCCTCTGCTTCCTGGCCAGGACATAAACAGCTTTGTGTGGTCACGCCTTTCCCCCACAGTGTTCCTGCTTAGAGCCTGCTGGCCATGTACTAAATCCCCCAAAGCCATGAACTAAAGCACACCTCTCCCAGCAGGCAGGTACGCCATGCAAATCCACTAACTGGAAAAGAGTAGCTTTCTTTTCGCACTGTGCACTACCGCAGCCCTCTCTCCAGAACCTGTGGGCTGGGGGGGGTGGGGCATTTTGATCCCTGGGGGGGGAATACAGTTTATAATCTGAGCCAAAAGAAAATACCTAACACATTATTAAACTAAAGAACAAATGGAATATTTCATTGTTACCTATATTAGGAAAGTTTTAAGTTTATTTGCAAAGCTATCTAAATCAAAAATATTTTGTTGGGAAAAACTTAATTCTAAGAACTTAAATAATGTCAGAACACTTTGGTTCTCTCTGATACATAGAGTTTTTATGGAACACAATAGTAGCTGACACTGTACTTATGGCTCATAGATGAGTTCAGAGAGTGGGTCAACCTTATTCATGACCTATATCCCTAATACCCAGAGACTGCCTGATAGACTCCAACACAAAGAGTCATCAAGTGAGATTAATGAAGGGATATGTGAATCAATCAATGGGATAGATATCCATTGCCAATCTTCCACCTTTTCTGATGTTTTTATACTATATAAGCTAAAGAATGTTAACAGATATCAAAAGTCTGCTTGTTTTTTTCCCCTAAGGTTCAATAAAACCTTTTTTTTTTTTGGTGGAACCGAGGACTAAACTCAGGCCCTTGTGCTTTCCAGGGATGCGCTTACTCCACTGAGCCATCTCCCCCGCCCAAAACTTTTCAATGAATGCACTCATTTGCAAGCCTAAGTATCTGAGCATCACCGCCAGTCAATGAGTGTAGTACACACAATGGACACTAGAGGGAACTACACCACTTGTCAAAGATACATGTTAAGCAAAAAACAGTATGATGCTATTTATTACTGGGCCCTGTTCCCAGAAAAACGCATCCCCAAAAAATTGCCACTATTGCTGTACTGTATAATGTATGACTACTCACTAGAGCAATCTGAAAAAAGTTAACAGCTTCAGTTTTCTAGCCATCAAACTTATGAAAAATGAGCCCATCTCCCCAGCCCCAATTGGCCACACCTCTTTGGAACAAGCCTCTAAGTTTAGAAACTTAAGCATAAATGGAAGAACAGTATTGGCCCATGGATAACAACTAAACCCATGAAAGATTCACCTGAGGAAACAAAGAACAAAATGATGGGAAAAAAATTTTAAGTGTTGCACAATAATTTCCTGTCTCCAACATGTTTGCAAAAGAACGTTTCACTGTTTACATATTCAATGTGACTCCCTCCTGCGAAGAAACACGAAGCATATGGAAGGTTGACTGGGAAATTGCATCTGATGGAATTCTGATCCGATCGGTCAAGTTTCAAAGGCTTTGTGTACAACCAAGTAGAGGAAAGAAAAAAATTCTCACAGACTCTTTCTCTCAGAAGGTCTGAAAAATCTGTCAATATTTTCTGAGTCATCATAAGCCACACACGTTATCAACAGCCAGAACTGTGCCGGCATTAAAAGACCTAGTCCATACCTGAGGCTGCTCTAGAGATAGGTTCTTAAACATTTACACGGAAACCAAGTGAATTTCCCTTTGCAATGTTGTAAAATGTTTGTGCCTTATTTAGAGTCAGAAGCAAGCAGCTCTGCTAGGTTTTTTGCTTAACACTCTATTTCTGCAGCCCATGAAATTATGAGGAATGCCCAAAATAACAGTCAGAAATAACAGGACAAGAGATGGAACTTGAAAAACAAGTCCAGAACAGAACTCTGAGAAACACTGACTAATTAAAGGCTAAAATTAAGTAGCTCAGGGAGATGTCCAAGGAGAAAGATGATTCTGGAAGATCACTACAGAGTGACTGGGAAATTCTCCTCTCCTAACACGTGTTGATTTCTGTGAAGGTAAGGACTGGTTAGGAACCTAGAAAGCACAGAGCACCTGGGACTGCATTTGCAGCCCCCTCACCCCAAGCCCCCGCTAACTGGGAAAAGGCTTCATGTCAGGCCTGACTGACGTGATGGCTACAGGATGAGCTGATTTGCTGCAAAGTCTCCTGAGTGAATTCAAATTCCAACTGCAGGCCCTGGGGAGACCGAAGGTGTCAGTGACATAGGAAACTAGCTCGGGTTTACACAGGGAGAGAAAAGTCCCTCACTCGGAGTAATTTTTTTTTTAATTCCAAAGTTTTATTAATCAAATTATACCCTACTTATAATGACGCCTCTTCTTCCTTCAAGGGATGCAGGCTTGCTGGGGAACATGTTCTATGGAAGTCTTATCATTCACTTGAAAATGGGAGCTGGCGAGTCTCAGAGGGAATGGAAGTGACAGATTTGGCATCAGACTCCTCGCACGAGACCACACGCACCCCCAGCTCCTGAACAGGGCCTCAGTGGGATTCTCCAGGAGGACACCAGGTCCCCAGGTAAGCAAAGACGCCCTCCTTCCCACTCAGCCTTCCAGCCCCTGCAGTTTCCATATCAGATATGCAATGTCTTCTCCTTTTCCTGTCCCAGCCCCAGCCAAGAAGCTGCAGCATCCACGACAAAGGCTGCAACTTTGTTTGTGAAGTCCAGCAGTAAACTCGTACAGCCAGCAAGCTCATTGTTAGGGAGGCAGCCTGGCTTACCCTCCTCCCTAACTCAGTGCCACAGGGCAAGTCACTTTGCCACCTCATTAGGATCACAGTCACAACCCTGCCAGAGCTTCCTTTCCCAGTGCTGGCCACCCCATTAATGTCTGTAAAGTTCCATAAGCTTTCTAGCTGAAAGGTGTCATAAAAGTCAAACCTATCACTATTATCATCAATAAACTCTAAGGCACTCTTGCCTGTCACCACGTAAGGGAAAACAGTCACCCACCTTGATCCATCAGCCCCCTAATGAGCCACCCGCAGCCACAGAAATGTCCAAGATCGACACTGATGAGAACTCGTGTTCCAGGAAACACAAAGAGCCACTGCTTTAATTTGGGGCCATCAGTTTAAACTCTTAGAACCTCCTGGTCTCGAAGCCACGAGGGCAGCCCAGAGGCATCACAGCTGCCACCCTGCCCCCAGAGCCTCACAGGAGCCCAGGACCCCAGGGGGGCCTGCTGGGTGTGTGCCTCCCCCGCTTGGAAGAAGGGCAGTAACACTGACCAGAAGCAACTTGGAAATACAGAAATAAGTGGGTCTGTTTGGCCCTCTGGCTATTTAAAGAACATCTCAAGCCCTGCTCAAGTTCCCTTGGGACCTGCCACTGTGGGCTTGTCCTCCTCCCTTGCAAACCCCTTCATTCAAAATCTCACTAACAAAGTGACCAGGGCTCTGGGTAGAAGAAGCCAGAACAGAAGATAGCATGCCTGTACCTGCCAGGACACTAAACAGCAACACTCTCCAGGGTACCATATCATACTGCCACTAAGAAGGAGAAAGTGGACTAAAGAACATTGTCTGTGTGCAGCTGCTTTTTACATGGGTGTCTTTCCTCCAAAGAAGACAGGGATGGGACCTTTGCCTGTCACAGCAAACCTTGCGTGCCTCGAACTTTCAAGCACGCACATACACCACATGTTCAAAATACATCATGCAACTAAGTAGTCCTCAGCCAAATGCAGGACACGGATCTTAAAAGTTAGTAGGGTCTGTTCTCATTGTAAAAGGGGACCCCTTGATCTGGAGAGATTCTCCTCACTAAGTAGGGGGAGATCTTTTCAAGCAGGACTGATGGAAAGGTGAGCTTTATTCATGAAGGCAATACAGAGCAGGACGCCACCCACCAGCCAGGTCTCCTCCCCTCCTCCATTCTTGGCCTGACCTCAAGGGAAGCACCATCCATGTGGGGCTGGTTCAATGCCTACCAGTAAATCTGTACCAGGTACTGACATTCGGAACACCCAACCAAAGGGTGCTGTTTGTGGTCCCACTCACCTTCTGGCAACCCTGCCTGCTGGAGCTGAACCTGGAGCCAGATGTTGATGCGCTGATCCCAGGCCCCCGGGGTCTCCACCTCCCACAGGCACCCCCGCTCCTCCGGATAGGCCAACAGGAACTGCCTGCAGACTGAAGGGAAAGCATGCACAGGAGTCAGAAAAGATCCCCACCTGGCCCGGTTCATTAGGCCAGCGCTCTCCTGCCTCAAGTGTGGCCCTCCTCCAACTCCCCCTGCAGCAGCCCCTCCACCCCAGCATCTGCGCTGCTCTCTGATACACTCAGCACTTTCTCAGCAGCAGCAGAAGCAGCAGCCTTACCTGCTCAGCAGGACTCCTAGCACCACCCATCCTGGGTGTTCAGAGAACTATAATAAGACGCAATCACCCTTTGATATCCAGCAGGGGTGGCCCCAGAACTCCCCACAGTACTCAGATCTGAGCATGCCACACTGGGAGCTATAGGCATGGTGTTTGCACAGAACTAGGAATGACCTCCTATAGGTTTAGATCCACTTTAGATCAATTATAGCCCCCTAATACACTGGGGGTGCTGTTAGATAGCTGGAATATTTACCATTTAGAGAAAAATGGTGAAGGAAAAGGGCGGTACACGTTCAGTAAGGACATTTTCTTTTCAAATGTTTTCAATTCAGGCTTGGTTGTGTCCATGAATTTGGAGGCCACAGACATGGAAGCTGACTGCACCATAGACCAGGCTGCTTGAGCCATGGAAATTTAGTTCCTGCAGCTTGAAAGCTGGAAGTCCAAGATGTAGATGTCACAGTGTGGTTTCTCCTGAGACCTCTCTCATTGGCGTGCAAATGACCTTATTCTCCCTGTGTCCCCCACTCATAGCCACTTCTGTGTATAAACATGCCTGCTCTCTCTTCTCTTCCTTCTTCTCTTTCTCCTTCTCTTTCTACTTCTCCTTCTCCTCTTCTTCTTTCTTCTTCTTCTTCTGTTTCTTCTTCTTGTTCCTCTCTCTCTCTCCCTCTCTGTCTCTCTGTCTCTCTCTCTCTCTCTCTCTCTCTCTCTCTCTCTCTCTCTCTCTCTCTTGGTCTCTCTCTGTCTCTGTCTCTCTGTCTCTCTGTCAGTCTCTCTCTGTCTCTGTCTCTCTATCTCTCTCTCTCTCTCTCTCTCTCTCTCCAGAACCTCATTTAACATTAAAGACCAAAGGCCTTGTATTTTCACATGCAGTCATGTTGAAGGTTGTAACAAATGGACTGGAGGGACCCAGTTCAGCACCCTCCATCCTCAGCCTCCCCTGCCCTTCTTTTCCATGGAAGCTTCCAGCTCATGCTCTGCAGCCTCCTTGATTCCAGAGGCTTCTTGAGGTTCCAAGACATCTATACCCATGTTTGCAGAATGAGCAGTTTTGGATGCCAGTAATGGACTCCAGGCAATGGGGAGCTGCTCTGGTCAAGCAGGTGGCTGTGGGGACCTCAGACAATTAAGCCCTCTCTTAATTGTTGAGGCTGCAGGGAAAGAAGCTAAGCAGAAACCCACAGAATGCAATGCCAACTATCTGACAAGGAGTGACGTGCTAGCAAGTGCTAAATCTAACATGTTCTGTCCTAGCTTGGCCAGCAAGACTTCTTAACAACACAAAAAGCCAGTTTCCAAGGTAGAATTCTTGGACTCCTGGAGGGCTGCCTCATAATGTGGCAATACCAGGACAGTGACCCCAAGTGCTCACCCACACCTTCTCCCTGCTTGCTCCCTGCCTCTCCTCGGGCAGCCTTTACACACAATTGTGGACCCTGACCCACACTTCATCCGCAGCCCAACAGCAGCCCCAGAGGCCTAGAGATGTGACCTGGGCCCTGCATCCACCCTCAGGAGCCCAGATACAGGCATGGAGTCCAGGCGGCCCCCAAGCAGCTAGTGGTGGGAAGCCCAGAAGGAGCAGTGTGGGCCCAGGTGGGCACACCTCCTTGGCCTAGAGTCCTCACTTCCCACTAGGAGATGCAGTAGGAAAAGGGCTGAAAGTCGAGGGCACAGCACAGAAGAGCAGAATGGCACCAAGAACAAGCTGCCAGGGAAGGGTGTGTGGCTAAAGCCGGACAAGAACTGTGGCTGGGAATTAGCACTTTTGGTCTTTCTCTGAAGACAGAGACAAAGGAAGGGCAGCTGCCCCCTGGAGAACAGGCTCTTCTGCTCCTTTTCAAGACAATTGATCCTGAGAGTAGCCCAAGGGGTGGGGGTAGGGGGTCAACTGGCTCCAGCAGAGGTCTCAGCATTGACAGAAGAACAGAGTCTGGCAGGGTGCGGGCATGGGCAGAGGCCTGGCTGCCTGGGTGCCAGCCCCCACCCTGCATCTGCTAGCAAGCGCAGCAGGCTGAAGCACACTTCGTGCAGAAACCGAAGGCTCTCTTGACTTTAATAATAGCCTGAGGGTTTGAAAAATACAAAGAAATAACTAAGCCCACTTGAGGGAAAGTGGTTCTTTCCCCTGATTTTCTTGTGACTTCAGAGCAACAGAAGTCTCCTTGCTGTTCCACACTTTCCCCTCCTAGCCATTGTTCTCTTTCAACCAGAAGAACCCTGGAAACTAAAGAGTAAAGACCCAAAACCCTCTGTATGAAAGAGAGACAGGGCCCAGAGGGGGCTGAGTGGGCTTCAAGGGAGGTAGGGGGGCCTGGAGAGGCACTCTCCACACACCCCCACCCTTACTGGCTTGCAGTGTTACTTTCAGCAGCTGAGCTTTTGATCTTGCTCTGCAGCAGCCAGTGAACACATACAAAGAATGTGAAGAACTTAGAAAGAGACCCAGCAGGTGATCACAGAGGAAGGAGAGTGTTGGGTGTTCCCTGCCTTTCCCCCAGCTCCAGGGCTCTCTGGCAGCTTCTATTTCAATGGACAAAGGGACATACTATGAGCTTCCAATGAAAGCTGAAGTCAGCTGGAGGGTCCTGGAGGCAGCGCTCTGGAATCTGCTTCTGCCTGGAGTTGTTGCTGTTCCTGATTATGGATGACCCTCAGCTCACCATGAGGTCAGGTCCCAGGAAACCCCCCGTAAACTCATAACTTGACAATGAACTCCATCTCACCTCTGAGCAGTATCCCTTAGCCAGCTTACCTTGAGTGTGCTCAGAACACATAACATCTAGTGGTTGGGCAAACTCATCTGACACAAAGCCTAGTGTACAGATGTGGAATCGCCCATGTAGCTATTGACCATCTGTATCAAAAAACAAAACAAAAACTGGCAGCACAGTGTACTAGAGAGTTGCAGATGTTTGTCCCACTGATGACCTGGCAGCCTGGGGTTTGTGCTCACAGCCTGTGCCTACATCTCCAGGGTTGGATGACAATACATGTCAGTTCTGCTGAATATGCCCTGTTTTCACGCTTTAAGAAAGTAAAACAAAAAAAAACCATAGGTCACAAGGAGCTGAAGAACCACCTGCATTGTCAAGTCCAATTACGTCACAAGCTGGGGAAGGCTCATCGTGAGGTGTCAGAGCTGAAGACATGGAGGCTCCTTGGAAGGCAAGAGAAGTGGTGGGCCGCATCTGTATAGAGGGCCTCCCGGAAGCTCCCATCCCAGAATCACCGGGAAAGCCTAGACAGTCTTTGTCACCATCACCCAACTGTTCACAAGGGACATGAGGTGGGGTTACCTTGGAACATGGCAGGAGAAATCGGGTGACTGACCCCCAGGGCCTCTTCTTCTGGAAAGGTCTCACAGAAGTCCTGCAGCATAGCTGTTCCTAGGCCATGGCGACGGTGTGTCCTCCTGACGAACACAGTATCGAAGACAGGTAGCAGATAGCATGTGCCAGTGCCGTTGCCACACAGACTGCCTGTAGGGAAAGCGAGACACACACTATCTCTGGTACTGGATGCCGAGCCGCCGGGACCCTGTGGAGATCCCTGCATAGCTAGGGTCACTGGTCCCACCTGGAAGCAGAGGTAGCTTCACAAGGCAAGCCATCAATGTAAAAATAGCAGCTCATTAAAGCCATCACTTCTCTAGTTGACTAATCTATTTTCTTGGAAGATTCATGTTATCAATTGCTACAAGGACAGCCACAGGACCACCAGATCCCTCCCCAGGAATGAGAAGTAAACCTAGGAGACTCAGAACTGCAATGTAGCTCATGTACACAGCTGCAACAGTTCACCTTCTACAGATTTTTGGAGCCAGCTAAGATTTTCCTAGAAGCATCAAACTTCTCCCTGTGAGAGTGAATCCTGAAGCCCAGTGGGCTTAGAGACCAACCTATCTCATCCCCAGGACATGGAATTGTTTTGGTGACTCCAACATGAGCGCACTAGGCCCAATGAGCATAAACACATCTACCGCAGACGTACACAGCACTCTGCTTTCTATGAAACAATGAAATCCCTGCTGCAGCACAAGAGAAGCTGCAGTTGTCTCCCTCCCCACTTTGCCACCCTGAACTTAACTTTATTGCAACCAGCACCAACACGAGCACGCCTGCCATTGCTCCAATGAGAACTTGACCTCAGCACCAGTCACCTATTTTCACCCCAACTAGAAAAACAATTCCAGACCAAGAAATGGTCCCTGCCAAGATTCAGAAAGAGGGTAATTTCCCAAAACAAAACAAAAAAGAAAACACCCTCTAATTTTATTGCATAAGATACACACTACCGTGGTGAACTGTTGGCACAAATACCCAAAGTTATTTCCTTTCCTATGTCCACAACCCCCTACTTGTGATTTTTAACTTCATCCCATCGAGAAATGGAGTCTACCTCCTCTACCCATACATCTAGTTTGACCTGTGACTTACTCTCAGTCACAGAATGAAGCAGGGTAACAGCTCACCAATTCCGAGCCTGGGCTTCACAAGTCCAGTGTGCACTGAGGTACCTACTCACCACAACGGGCACAAGACCAGACCAGTGTAATAGCGTGAAAGAATATGGTTTGGCAGTTCTTATGGTACCAGCCAACCTACAGTCTGTCCTAAGAAATAGACCCTGATAGGAGTACGGACACACAGGCAACATTAGAAAACCATCTTGCTGAGTCCAGCCCAAGTGCCAAGCAAAACATTTGTTAGTTAACAAATAGTTGTCATCTTATGCTCAAAGTGAGTAAATAACAATCAATGTTCAACAAGGAAACTTAATTTAGTTGAGATAGTAATTGGGGATTTCAGCCTCAACATGCTTGATAGCATCAACTTGAGTAAAATTTTGGTAACTTCAATTTGCAGAAGATGACAGCAGTTAGCATAAAGTGAAGTCTTCTAAAGTTAGAGTGTTTTGTTTTGAATTAAGATGCAATTCTATTCAGTGGACATTAAAAAGAAGTACATATTCAGTAATATATTTAATATGAGAAGTATACTCCTTGAACATTGAAATAAATTATTTGAACAAAATTGAAGCAGTAAGTAAATTCAGAAAAATTTCCTGTTTATCAGTGATATAACTCAAAACCGTTGACAATTCTTCACAAGTTGACCTGTAAGTTCAATGCTAGCTCTATTAAAACACCAGAAGGATTTTTTTGTTGTTGAAATGTATAAACTGATACTAAAATCCATATGAAATATAAAGGTTCTGAAATAAAATAGTTTGGAAGATGAAAAGCACAGAGCTGAATAGTGAGACCCTGCAGACCCTGTACTAAATACATAAAATAAGGAATGAACAAAAGTATAGCTGGATATGTTACGCTATCCAATTGCAATACTTTGCCAAGTACCAAGTGATACTGACACCTAGGTGGACATACAGGCCAATGGAATAGAACTGGGAGTCTACAAATAAACTCTTACACTTAGGTTTTCAACAAAGGTGTCAAGCCAACTCAGTGGAGACAGGATAATTTTTTTCCATAAGTGGTGCCAAAATAATTGGATATCCACATGCCCAATAATGAAACTAGACATAGTCTCCACACTCTTCACAATAATTATCATGAAACAGGACATAGACCTAACTGTAAGTGCAAAACCATGCAACTCCCAGAAGATAGCACAGGAGAAAACAGAAATGACCTTGGTGTGGCACTCACTTTTCAAATACAAGCCGAATACCATAAGCCATAAAAGAAAAACTTGGTAAGTTAGAGTTGATTAAAATACAAACTTTCTGCTCTGTGAAACACACTATTCAAAGAATGAGAAAACCAACTATACAGACAGAGAAAATATCTGTAAAAGACATGTCTGATTAAAAATTTCTTTAAAAAAAGTTACACAGAATATATAAAGAATTCTTAAAACACAATCAGAAAACCAAGAGCCTGACCATAAAATGGGCAAAAGATATGAACAGATGCCTCACCAAAGATATACAGATGACCAAAAGCATACAAAATGATCACTGTACAGCTGTGAATTAAAATGACAAGAAACGACTAACTACATACTTACTACAATGACTAAAATGCAAAACAAGGACAGCAGGATTTGTGAAAGATACAGAACAACAGGAGTCCTTGTGCATTGTTAATTTAAACACCAAATGGTAAGAAAGAAAAAAGAAACAAAATTGTAGAGCCACTTTACAAAAACAGCAGTATCTTAATAAAACTAAATACACTTTCACTGTATGACCCACCACACACACGCCTTAGCATTTACCTTAGAGAGCTGAAAATTTATGTTCGCACAGAAACCTGCACACAAATGTTGAGAGCAGATTTATTCACAATTGCCCAAACAGGAAAGGAGCCGTGATGTCCCTCCACACGTGAATCAGTGATCAAAAGGTGGTATTCCTAGACCACGGAATATTATTCAGCCATTTACAAAGTGAGTTATCAAGCCATAGAAAGAAATAGAGGAACTTTAAAGGCCTATTATTCAGTGAAGAAAGCCAACCTGAATGGGGACCATTTCAGTGCCCCAACATTATGACATTTCATCAACTCTGTGACATCCAGGAAAAGGCAAAAAACTAAGGCTGCAATTTAAAAAAGTGGTTGTGGGGATGGGTAAGCACCACACAGAGGAATGAGGGCAGTGAATCAGTCAGCACGACACTGCAACAGTGTTTCCATGTCATTAGACATTTGTCAACCCCATAAAATACCCAACACTAAGAGTGAACCTCATGTGGCTGGATGTTAGCTTTTTTTTTAGTGGAGCCAGGGATTGAACTCAGGCCCTTGCACTCACCAGGGAAGCGCTTATTCTACTGAGCCATCTCCCTGGCCCCGTGGATGTTAGCTAATGGTAATGCAGTACTATGGCCTGAATTATATCTCCCTAACGCTCACATGTGGAAGCTCGAGCCCCAGGATTTCAGATTCTGTCTCTGGGCAAAACATACAACCTAATGAGACCACCTGGGTGGGCCCTAACCAATGTCCCTGGTGTTCTTAGAGAAGGAGGAAATGTAAACACAGAATAAAACACCAATGAAAAAGAGCTGCAGCAGAAATTAAAGGTGATGGCACCTTAATCTTTGACTTCCCACCTGCAGAACTAAGGAAGAATCAAATTCTGCTATTTAAACCACCCAGATTTTGGTGTTTTATCATGATATTCCTAATTAATATACATGTCAGCATTTGTTAAGAGATTGTAAATTTACAATTAATGCAGCAAGTTAAGAATAAAGGAAACAGGAACATAAGTTATAGTGTCCTTTATCCTTCTTTGCAAACCTAGAACCACTCTAAAAATGATGGCAATTATTTCTTAAAAATGTATTACAGGTTGAAGTCTTGCCTTGCATGAGCAGGACCCTGGATTTGATCTCTAGCACAAAAACAAAGAAAAAAAGACTTGCAGAAAAGAGGGCAAAAATATAAAGAGAAGAAAAAAGGTGTGGGCTACAGTGAGGATGTATGTAGTATGCATGTACAAGTATGCAAAAAACAAAACTCAGTATTCAATGTAACACACAGTAATAAAAACACACACAAAAAAGCCAAGCAAGGGCTGGCCAAATAGTTCAGCAGATTAAAGCCCTTGCAAGCAGACACGGGGGCCAGGGGTTCTATCCCCAGGCCTGCCATGCCAGCCCCACTCCTGGAGCATGCTGAGATGGCAGGTAAGACTGGGTATGGTGGCACAGGCCTGTGATCCCAGCTGTTGGGAGGCTGTAAACAGGAGGATCACTACAAGTCTGATCTAGTAGTGAGACCCTGAACACCCTGTAGACCCTTCCCTAAACTAGAAAAAGAAAAAAGAAAAGCCAAGCCAAAAATGTATTAAATAGTTTTAAAATCAAGTTGGTTTCTTATCTATCTAATACAAAAGATGCAATACAGAAATTAATTCAAGATGGATCTCAGACAAAAATGCAAAGGCTAAAACAGTAAAGCTTCTGAGGAAAGAAAAGAAACATGAACTAATCCTCAAAACTTTGGGCTATACAAGGAATGCTCAGATTCAACACCAAAAGCACACTCAATTGACAAATCCAGCTGCAACATTTTAAAACCTTCCCCTTCGAGAGGCACAGTTAAGAAAGCAAAAGCCCCAACCCGCAGACCACGTGAAAATGTTTGTAGATCACATTTCTGATAAAATACTTACAACCAGAATAAAGAACTCTTACTATCTAACAAGAAGAAAATAACCTGATTAAAACTGGGAAGGACATTTGAACAGATATTTTTTTCTAGAATTCACATGAGTAATTATCAATAAAAATTATTCAGCACAATTAATTTGGGAAGTGTGGAGATACCGGAACGTCACATAGGGCTACTGGAATGCTAGGATGAAAAAGCCAAGCAACAAGATGTAGTGACAAGCACACGCAGAAAGTGCAGCCTTCGTATAGTGCTGATAGAAATGTGTAATTGTATGGCCAGTTTGTGGCACTGTGTGGCAGTTCCTTAAAGCATTAAATGTAAGACTGTCAGGTGACCCAACAATCTTCTCAAGAAAGTTAAACCCATATTCCCAAATAAAAGCATGTAAAAGACTATTTATAGACATATTATTCATAATGGTCAAAAAACTGAAAACAGTCTATCATCTGTGCATCAACAATACATAAGCAAAATACAGTACCACAATAGAATATTACTTATCAATAAAAAGGAACAAAATACTAACACATGCTACATTTTGTAGAACATCAAAAGCACCACACTAAGTAAAATAAGCCAGATGCAAAAGACCTGATGTGTCATTCCATTTGAGTGAAATGGGCAGAAAAAGGCAGATGGTAGGGACAAAATGCTTGTTGGTGCTTGCCTAGGACTCAGATAGAAACACACTGACCAATTTGGGTAAAGGTCCTACTGTGCTTGAAGTCCAAAGTGCCCCAGCATGTTCACTGTGTTAAAGGCAGGGTTTCTATGGGCTCTTTGGGAAGTGAAAATTATTCACATTATTGGGAAGCAGGAGGGGAGACCCACTTGGATGGACCAGGTCACAGGGCATGATGTTGTGCACTCTTTCTGGCCCTTTCCACCTTTCTCTCTCAGGTTGCTTTCTGGCTTGCACAGTGTAAGCAGTTTTCTCCCTCCAGGCCCTTGCTACCATGTTTCCACCTCAGGAAAGGCCTAACAGCAATGAGGCCCACCAGCTATGGACTGAAACCTTGCATCAAAATAAGCCTTTCCTCATTCAGTTGTTTCCCAAGGTCTTCTGTCCCAGTGCTGAGAAGTCAACTGACCAGTACTGTTGTGCAGGATTTAGGTGACAGTGCTGCAGCTCTCTAAGCTGCTAGGTAATAACCTATACATTTATGACTGGGAGAAATTAGGGTCATACCATTCTATTTTAATAAAATTGATTTTAAAATAATCCAGTGAGAACATGAGCAGTAAATGACAATAATTCACAGTAATTTGCTCTGTATTCTACAGAGAACTAAAACAGAAATTTTCAGGCTCCTAATAAAAAGAAATGATCAATGTTTAAAGAGATGGAGATGGGGAGATAGCTCAGTGGAATAAGAGAGAGAGAGAGAGAGAGAGAGAGAGAGAGAATATGCTAATTTTCCTGACTTGGTCATTACAAAGAAAGGAAAACTAAATTAACTCTGGAAACTCTGCAGAGTGCCCTTTACTGAGGAGTCAGGGTTGTCACCAGGTTTTGCTGATGTCACCCCTCCTGGCCCTCTTACACATAAGAAAAGTGATCCAATGTCCCCCAATCCCATTACCCCAGTTTAAGCATGCAGAAACATCAGCCAAGTGTAGATTAAGGAACCTTCTGCAAGTCGCCTAGCAGGTACCCAACAGTGTCCAAATGATTAAATAAATAACAAGGATGAAAAAAAAAAGACCACAGATTGGAAAAGGAGAGTAGGAGGACCTGAGGGATACATACAACGTGGGACCTTAGATCAGATCTTGGGAGAGAAAGACATCGATGGAAATTTAGCCAACACTAATGTCTTTGTTTTGAACATAGTTCCACGATTGTATGAGCTGCAGACGTTAGGGAAGGTGGGTGAAGAACACACAAGATTGTTTTCAATTATCTTGGCACTTCTTCTAAAAATCTGAAGTTCTCTCAAAGTAAACATCTAAAGAAAAAACTCTACCAGCCTTTTCTAAAACCTAATAATATGTTCAGGTTGGTCAAATAAAATCTATCTTGTAACAGCAATTCCCCAAACCGATTCTTATTCCCCCTAATTACAGCACAGCCTAAGGCAGTTAGCTGGATGCACTCAGATAGACTCTCTGCTCATGACCACAATATAAAAATCCAAAGAAATTAACATAATGTCACATGGAATAATTGGGAGGAATCCTCGTGATGACTTCATCTACTCTACTCGCTGTAGTGACATGGCAACCAAGAGGGTCACAGAGGTTACAAACATAGAGGACGTGGGCTTTGGTTCCATCTCTCTGGGATGCTTCTGTTCATGTCACAGGGTGTCTGCTAACCCCGGGCAAACAGAGGCCCACCCATGCCACCAGCACTGGTGGCAGAACTGAGCCACGGACTAAGGTCCCTCAGCACGCTTTCTCCTTCTCTCGGCTTCTTCATGCCCCAAAACCATTGACTACACAGGGCTCCTCTGCCTCTAAAGACTCTTTGAACAGAAGACTGAAACATATTCAGGATGTGTACTTTCCAAAATCAGAATCAAGCTGCTGTCTTTCTGGTAGATGCTAAAACCCAGAAAGACCTTGTAATAGAAGGATGGTCTGTCTGGAAAGGGGGTTGTGGGAAGGAACATACAGTGGCCACACTGTACAGGAGGCGCTCCAGGAAGCAAGGCATCACATGTAGGCCTGGGACAGCACAGACCAATCAGGAGGTACATCACGTGAGGCAACAGCAGAGGGGACCGGCCACACAGTCAGCGGGGCGAGGCGATTTCAGCCCCAAGTAATAATTGCAGAAAACGAGACAAGCTCAAACTTAACACACTGAATATTAGAATTTGAAAGACTAAGTAAGAGCAGAAGAAAATAAAGAGAAAAAGAAAAGGAAGATAGAAATATAATAGAAAGCAAAGGTGTAATAGGATTTCTTTTCACTCAAAATTTGCTGAAGTGGAAAAGGAGACACAATACACCAAGAATATGAGAACTTAAATAGAGACATCACCAGAGACGTGGCAGCAATTTAAAGGGCAAGAAAGAGAAAATGCTAATAAACCCAAAGATGAACAGAAAGGAACACATGCTTTTGACAATATAATCTACAAAAAATGGACACAAGGGAAAATAAAAAGACAAAACAGACCTATAAAGATTAAATTTTAAATTAGTAATCAAAAACCTTCCAACATGGAACACAACAGACATAGGCTGTACTAACAACCATCCAAAGAAGAGAAAAATGGAAAACAGTCCCTCTCCAATCTATGTGTGTAGTATAATGTTTTTGGGGAAAAAAAGAAAAAGCCAAAGACAGGGAACAGGAAAAAGAAAAAGACAGCTAAGCATGCAGGGGAAAAAATGGATAAATAATAGCTATTTGGTGAACAAAAAAGACAAAATGAGCCCAGGTGTAGTGGCACACACCCGTAATCCCAGCACTAGGGAGGCTGAAAACAGGAGGATCACTGTGAATCCGAGCTGTGTAGTGAGACCCTGCATTAATTAATTAATTAATTAATTAATTAAAGACAAAATGTAAATGAATGTAAATGAATTGGATTGTGCAAGGTATGCAAAGTTAACTGAGCTTACCAGAAAAGCATGGTAAGTTCTGGTGTCTCTGCTGAGTAGTAGGGCATGTTCTGGAAAAAAGAATGACTAATTGGGGATCTAAGCTGAAACTGGGTGAAATGTGGGTTCACTGTGTACCTGCAAGGGTGCTTCACCTTCAGCAGCCTGGAAAATCTGAGGCAAGAGCCTGAAAGGAGGCAAGAGCTACAGAAGAGTAAGCAGTGAAAACTGAAGACTTCCCTTTAACAATAATGCGCCCTCCCCCACACACAAGAAAAGAAAAAGAAAAAGAGGGAGAGTATTCATGTGAGTGAGATGAGTGATTTCTTGCAATGCCTGAGACAAGACTCAGAGGTGGCCCACCAGATAATAATAGGGAAAGACAGTTGAAGAACAGTGGAGAAAACTGTACCTGCTTTGAAAACGAGAGTGGTCCAGAAGGAAAAAGAGAGAGAAGATTCCAAAGCTAAGTGGCAAGATATATACTATAGGGCAGAGGGTGGCACGAGGAACACCAGCTGCATGGAACATAATGCAAGAGGTCCAGTGGCCCCAAGTTTTCTGGGGAGGACAGCAAGGAGAGGGCCCCAGCTGAGGCATGGCTCAGGCCAATCCACAGTGTCACTGCCCTCTCGCAGGTGCCGTGCCTATCTAGGTTGCTAGTTGTTTTGTGTAATGTTTTTAAGTACTATGCTTGCCATCAGCACTTTCACTCCTGTTGGGTGTTTGGCAATCTGAAATGCAAAGCTCTTTTTTCGAAATTTTTGTCCAAAAGGAAAATATTTACAAGCTCTGTCTTACGCTGACCTACTCTCCACTCCCTGGTCCAGTATCATCTTTCTTTGAAGACTAGACTCTTCGGTTGGTGGCATGAGAGAAGTCAAAGTAAAACCTCACTAATTTTTATTGTCTAGAAAGAATATCAGTATGGAATACGGAATAACCAAAGGGTCAATATTTTGTAAGGTGAGCAATTATAACACCATCAAACAAAGGGAGAGAAAATCAAGTCAGACTTCTAGAAAAATGTTTCCAAAGAGAAATCTACCTGAAAACATCTTATTCAATGAACACAAAAGCATCCACTTGTTTCAAAATTGAATAGGCTCTTCAGCAATAAGGGAGCACAATCTACTGATCCCCAGCATTGCCTGGGATGAATCTCAGAGGCATTATGTTGAGCAAAAGAAGCCGGTTGCAAAAGACTAAATATTCCAAAGCTCCATTTACAAAATATTCTAGAAAAAACAAAACTGTAGAGATAGAGAAATGACAGGTGGTTGCCAGGGGTGATGAGGGGGCGGCAATATCTATAAAGGTTATAGTCGTGAAACTATGGTTTATATTCATTTTCATTGTGCTTACATGAAATGAAATTTATAGGATTTGTACAGTTCTTTATGCTCAGCCTAAGTCTATAAATTTTAAAAGTATGTTTAAAATCCCATGCTCATAGAAATGCATGTGCTAAGATGCTTAGAAACAATGTCCAGGCACTCCTCAACCGAAATGATGGTGTCACAACTCCGAGGAAACTCACCATAAGTTGAAAGTACGATAAAACAGGAATGCACTTTATACGCTGACACTGGCAAACATAATAGCTTCATAGCACAACATACAGTGTCACCTGCTACCCTTCAAGATGGCCTGTTGTCTAGGAGTAGGTGTTCGTGGGGTCTATCTACCCAGAGGTACAGGAGAGTATTGTACTGACACCACGCACTTAGAAGAGACCAAGATGCAAGGTACCCACTGAATGGGTATCATTTTCACATCATCATCAAATTTTCTAAAAGGTAAGAGGAACCATCATAGATTGGAGGGATTGGAAGTCTCTTTGGTAGGCAGAACCTGGCACTGTGGCCCTGCTTATGTACTGAATTTGTATATTTTGCTTTCCTCACAAAATAAAATTATAACCCCCAGGCAAATTCAGGTTCAGTTAACAGGTATTCTGAATCACATGGCTGAAGCTAATAAGAAAGTTGTGCTGCTGAAAAGCTGAAAAGCACTTGGCCTATTTTCTAGATCTACACAATCTAGACTAGCTCCAAAGACAGAGTCCAGGCTGAAGCAATACCACAAATGCTCGCAATTACGGAGCTAAAATCCTCTCCCACTGTCCACCACCCTACTGTCTTCACATGTATGCTGTGAGCTGGATGCAGACTCAAGCGTCCCTGCATTGGAAGCTTGGTCCTCAAGGCAGTGCTACTGGGAGAGAGTGGGACCGTTGAAGGGCAGGGCACGGCGGGAGGTCCTCGGTTCTTGCTGGTGCTTCTAGTGAGACTACTTGGCAATTAACAAAAGAAGATTACCATAAAAAGAGCAAGCATGGGGGTTTGATCCCCAGGCCTGCCATGTAGGCCCCACCCCAGGGGCACCCTGAGACAGCAATTGAGACTGGGAGTGGCGGCATAGGCCTATAATCCCAGCTCTCGGGAGGCTGTAAACAGACAGATCACTATGAGTCTGATCTAGTAGTGAGACCCTGAACACCCTGTAAACTCTTCCCTAAAATACAGGAAAAAAAAAAAAAAAAGCAAGCCTGAGGTCTGGGGAGATAGCTCAGTAGAATAAGTGCTTGCCTGGCAAGTGCAAGGTCCTGAGTTCAATCTCCAGTACTGGAATAAAAAAGAGCTAGCCTGACCCCTGCCTTGCCACCCCTAGCTTCCTAGTCCAGATGTGATCCTTCCTCTCCTACGTGGTGTGCCACCTACCATGAGACCCTGGTTGGACTTTCAGCCTCCAAAACTGAGTAAACAAACCTCTCTACTTCATAAAGTAGTCTGCCTCAGGTATGTCATCACAGGGATGAGAAGCAGTACGAGTGAATTTTAGTAAATTCCACAAATAAAATAGTAAGATTCTGTCTCCGGCTATAGCTAAATTACATTTTAATTAACTTACTACATGTTGCTAATAGCTACCATTTTTAAATTCATGTAAATTCATTCTTCTCTCAATTAAAAGATGTGAGAAAGTGCAGTATAGGTAAAATGTTATGATCTAGACCTGAGCTGAATCCATCTCAGATACTCGTGATAGAATGAAGTACTTCTATGAAGTTTCCCATATGAGAATGATTTTAAAACTAAAATTTCAAAAATGTTCAAAGACACCACAAGACCTCAAAAAGCTCATTGAAGTTAGAAGAAAATTTAATTTCAGAAAACTGTAACTGAAATAGGTAAAACCTGAGAATTTCCAGCTTACTATTCATAGAATGTAATTCCAATCCTATGGCTACAGAAAATATTGGTTGGGAAAACTATGGCCTGCCCAGCTAACTATGTCAAATCCTAGAAAGCAGGACTTTAAAAGTAGCAGAAATCCAATGAGGAACCACATGAGAGCCACAGAATAAATGAGACCCAAATTCAGAGCAAAAAACCCTGAAACCCTTGGCTTATAGCTAATCTACTACACATGAATGAAGAAGACCTCAAAGGACCCAGCATAAAAGGCAGTCAGAGACCAGTGAGATATCTGTTCTTGAAAGATGGAACCATACAGAACTAATCAGTGGGTTTGGCAGCTAGAAGTTCAAGTGACAGAAGGCTGGAGCGCGACAGTTTGAAGAATCAGAGTACAGAGCCTGAAACCAGCAAACGTAAGAAGAAACCCAAGAAAAAGATAAGCCACACCACCACCTAAAGCTTCCTTTGGCGAGCATTTCTGCAGGCTTCTGCAGAGCCAGGTGAAAGAAGCAGCCATGAGAAGCCGTGCAAGTAGAAATCAGCAGCCACGAGTTCCCAGGTTTGTAGTTGGAGCTTGGCAAGATAAATGCCCACTGGAATAAAATCCAAAAGGTCTCAGAAAACCCAAAGCGATTTTATTCCTGCAATATATTTGCAATGCCTAATTACCAAATCTATGAAATATGCAAAAAACTGAAAATATAATCCATACTCTGGGAATAAAAACTATTTAGTATAACTGACTTAAAATAGACATTAGCAGATAATGGCTTCAAATAGCTTTAAACATACACTCGAAGAATTAAAATTATTAATTTTAATTAATAAAATTAATAAATAAAAATATGTGGTTAAACAATAAATGGATATGAAATCTCACAAAACCTGAAAACTATGAACACTAATTGAAATGTAAAATAACCAACTTTCTTGAAGGGAAAAACAGAAAATAATGTTTCAATACAGATGATGCTGAGAACACTTCACCAGATTAGAGATGCCAGGTGGAACTTATATAGATCTACTGAAATCAAAGTACAAGTAAAAATTTAAAGAAAAATGAAATTTGAGACCCCAAAAGTAATATAAATGATCTCAATCCACGTATGACTAGACTCCCAGGGAAATAACAGCAAAAAAGTATTTGATGCAACAATAGCCTGAACCCTCCAAATTTTGGAGAAAACATTAATTTATATATTCTAGAAATTCAATGAATCCCCCCCCCAAAAAAAAGGAAAAGGAAAATTATACCTAGACTGCTATGGTTTAAAGGTGTCCTTTAAAATGTTCACACTGGGGCCAGGGAGGTAGCTTGATGATCCAAGTGCCTGCCTGACAAGGGCAAGGGCCAGAGTTCAATCCCCAGTACTGCATGCCATACAGGCACCCAGAACTGGTTGTGGTGGTGCATACCTGTAATCCCAGTTCAGGGAGGCTCAACCAGGAGGATAACTATGAGTCCAAGCTGTGTAGTGAGACCTTGTACCAAATTTATAAGTAAATCTTTTTTTAAAAAATGTTCACATTTAAACTTACTACTCATTGCCATATTATTAAGTGATGGTGCTTTACAGAAAAAGTGTGTAGTTACAGGACTCTAAATTCCTGAGTAGATCAGGGTGGGCACCTTGATCTTGGCTTTCTCCACCTCCAGAACACTAAGAAATAAACTTCTGTTGTTTATAAATTCCTAGTCTCAAATGTTTTGTCATAGCCCTACAAATGAATTACGATATAAACACATTAGTTTCAACTGCAGAAAATAATAATAAGCCAAAGTTAAAGAGGAAATTTGGAAAGCAAAGAAAAATGCCATATCCCATACATAGGATATATGAGGAAACAAAAATAAGAACAAGAGCTGAATTCTCGCCAAAATAATGAAAGCCAAAGGCTGGAAACACATATTCCAAGTGCTAAAGAAAAAGAAACACTTTCTAATAATTGAATAATTTTTAATCAGATAATCTACCTTAAATTGAAATCAAATAAAAGCGTAAGAAAGCACCAGGCTTCTCTGCTTCGTCTCCACCGAAATGGAAGCCCTGCATCCAGGAGAGACAAGACCAGGCAAGGTGAAACCCAGGCTCTTCCTGCCTGGTCCCCGCTGTTCTCACACAAGCTGGAATGTGTGAGCAGGCACTGCTACTACCAGCAGAGCGTCTGTGCTGTAAACAATTCTCGTACAGATTTAAAATCAGCTATTTGGTAGAAAAATGATCATTAAGGAGTCTCCCAGGAAGAAGGAAGCACAGAATGATTTCTTCCATTTCAGTTATCCTCCACATCCACTGGTCTCTACCGAAAATTAGTACTGGTCTCGGGGTGGAGCTCAGCGCTACAGAGCTTATTAAGAATATGTGAGGCCCTAGGTTCACTCCCCAGCAATCCAAAAATAAAACTAAATAACATACAAATTTAAAACAGCTAAATCAATGACTACTTGAGAAAGTGAAGTGGTACATCAGAATCCACCGGCCAGCCTGGGACTATGATGTGGACAGCTGAGGAGAGCTTACATGCTTAAGTCCCTATTCCTGACCTTGACAAGATTTAACCAACAAATAGAAGGTTTGTTTAGGGGGAAAACTCATTAGGTCTCCCTGATATGAGAATAAGAGTGGGCAGATTTATTCCATGGGGCAGATTTGTTCCATATGGGCTGACCATATACAGTATGAACAGGGCTCAAAATCAAATCAGCCTTTGTATACCCCCCAGAAAAATGTTCAGTTTCAATAACAGCACATTTATGATGGTCTCCTGAGAAAATTAATTTTTACTAAAATCAAGAATTTTATAAGAATCAAAGAAGGGTGCTAGAAACAGCTGTTTCAGTGATGTTGGCTGCCCTTAAACACTGAAGAAAATATTAAAGAACACTGAAAGATGAAAACTATCCTTCGACAAAATGGTACTGCTCCCATACTTCCAGCATGTCACTGCCCCTCTAAAGGAGCCACAGTCTCTCTCTCTCCCTCCCTCTCTCTCTCTCTCCTTCTCCCTCTCTCTCTCTCTCCTTCTCCTTCTCTCTCTCTCATTCTCTCTCTCCTTCTCCCTCTCTCTCTCTCTCTCTCTCTCTCTCTCTCTGTTCTTGTTATCATGGCTGAGCTTCTCTTCTTCTGACACAATGTGTGTGACTCTTGGCATTCATTGTTTTCTTCTCTACGTGTCACTTATCAGCATGGCATCTTGCCTGAAAGCTAATTGGTAATGTTAAAAACATGGGAAAGTGTCATACTTCCAAAGTCATTGTAGATATTCAATCATCACGAGTAGTTTAGAGGACACAGCACAATGCTGGGACTCAAGCAGATGTGCTGTTAAGCCTGGATGCCGGCGAGACAAGGATGGAGTGCAAATGGAATCCATGTCTTGAGTTTACTCACACAGCCACACAGTGATACTTCTTGTACAAGAAGGTTCTCTGCTTGTAACCCTGACACTAAGGGGATTCTCTGAGCCAGGCAGACATTAAGCATCCTCACCCCCCACTGAGAGCCTGAAACAACCCCAGCCTGCAACAGGCCCCTCACCTTTCAATTTGGTTGTGTAAAATCCAACAGCTGTTCCATTTGTCCACAGAATTTTGGCTTGCTCCTTCATGGAGTGAGGTAAGAAAAGCATGTCATCATCATCCAGCCTTCTCTCCAATCTTCCAAAAATAACGACATTCAGAATGAAAAGTACAATCCTTTCCCCAAAGGACTGAACCTTTGAAGAAAAAGAAAGAAAGAACAATAGTCAAGTAAGACCAGAGAGGAAAATCAGACATGATAAATTTTGCACTTCGAGTTGACCAGCAAAGCGGGCCCAAGTACACGCACTGCTGTGGTAAGATTTTTTTGTGCTCAGGAACCAGAATGTAAATCACTGCTTCTCACTGACGTTTTTCACACCACGGACCTAACACACCAATGTGGCTTCCAGGAGTTGGGGACAATGCCTGGGGAGTTCCTGAGTCCTCAGGGACATACATGTGGAATGAAACTGACAAAGCACAGTTCATCACAAGCTAATGAAACAGGAAGTTATTCCAAGGGGGTAGCCGGGGTGAGCCATTGGCTGGACGTGTCCTGAAAGAAACCCAATCTGCCATTTTTAATAGCAACAGTGTCCTGGTCCCTGAATTCTGGTTCCCAGAGGAGGAAGAGTAATTGGGGGGGATCAATTGCTACATTAAAAGCAAATTACCTTTGACAGCTTGTGACGGTTTACAAACAAAGTGGAGTCCCAGTGCAAGAGAACCGCTAAGACTCATGGACCACTCCACACTAGGCTAGAAAACAGAACTATCTTGCCCAGAGCAAAGTCGTCACAAATAAAGCAGCTAAATTGTGCTCAAAGTCAGGACCACAGTGTTGGAAGAATTCTCCTTCACAAGTCAAAATAAATTCATGCTTGTGTCTGTTGAAATTCTGTTCATTTTTTATAGCCCATGGATGCCAAATACATGCCTCTCCTCACGATGTGGCCATCCTTGGATGTTTTTAGCAAGATTTCCATCACTCTGACACCAGGCCTCACAAAGGCTTTAGCATTTTCCAATAGAATCAGAGGCTGGTGACCAAGCTTTTAATAGGCAGACCCTTTAGAGGAGGTTTTGGATCCAAACAGAACAATATGGTCTCATAATCCCCCTAAAGCCAGCCTTCCAAATAGCCACCTGAGGAAAAAAAGAAATTCAATAAAGGGAAAGGGTATTTGGGGGTGGCTTATGGTTTCAGAGCTTGCAGTCCATGGTACAAAAGAGCTGTCACTTTGGCCTTGTATCAGCTCACTGATCATTGCAGAAGCACATGGCAGAAGAAGCTTGAAACCTAAGAAGTAGAGAGACAGAGGCAAGAAGGGATTTGGGTCTCAAGCTTCCTTCAGTATCCCTGATGGCCTAACCTCTCCCCTTGGGTCTCACAAAGACATCCCTCCAAACAACCCCAAGTAGCTGCTAAAATGTGACACAGTAGATGCAACCATCCATTTGCTCAGCAGTAGTGCTGCTGAGTTGAGTTATACATCTACAACACTGAGTTGCAACAGCTTGCATGGTGTGATGCACGTGTGTGTGTGTGTGTGTGTGTGTGTGTGTGTGTGTGTGTGGCCACTGCATCATTCGCACTATTAACTCAGCTATGACTTCCATCCACATAATATTATTTAATTCTCAACATTTACCAGGGACATTTTGGTTTACAGATGAAGAAACTGAAGCTCAAAGGGGGTAAATGATTACATTTACTGATTTTCCTGCCTCGTTCCAAGGAGGACTTGAGACAGCTGGACAAGGGCTCTGTCAAAGCAGGCAAGGAGCAACAGGCAGGGCTTTTGAGGCCCATGCCAGCACACTCAAGAGCAGACAGTAGTTGATTCTCTTCTGCATCATCTTCCATTAGAACTGTGCATTCCTTAATGTAAATGATAATGCTTGATGTTGCATTTAATACTTGACCCCTGAACCACCATCATCATTTTATAATTATTGGATCTTGGCCTGGATTTGCTGAGAGACATTCAGCCGTCCGCTCTCTTTGAACCTCAGTTTCATCAGGTGCTGTTTAAAGATTGTCACTCATGTGACCTCTGAAACTCTTGTCTATATTGCAAACACACTGATTATAAAACTAAGGCAGTTCACAGCACCCTAGCAAATGGTACAAAGTGTTCGGTGCCAACAAACTTATTAATTGGCTTAGAATGTAAAATATTTCACCTTCATCTGGAGCCAAATTTTAGAAGAAGAAAAGATTTGTGAAAATCTAACCAGCTCAGCCTGAGAACCAGGCTGTCTAACCATCTCCGACAGTGGCAGCCAAAGCCAGCCCAGACTTCAGGAATAACTAGCAAATCTCAAAGCCTGATTGGTGTAATGTGGGAGCTTCTATTTTTCAACTCATAAAACCAAAAGGTTCAGAGGGAAGCCAGAAGAGAAAAGCAGATTGCATCTGCCAGAAAGGAAATATCCAGTCAAAAACTGGCAAGAGAAAAAGGAGAAAAAGAAATTGCACCTAATTTGTCCAATTTCATTACAGGGAAGAAAATGTGTGACATGTGACTTTGACTTAGAAATGCTTCTCAAAACATAATTCTTAGATCCAGTTCTAAGCCCTCATTAGGATCACTAATTATATTGATGATGAGAACATTAAGAAAGGTGGGGTTTTTTTTTTTTGGTGATTTGTTAAGAATAACTGGCTAAGAAACAAAACAAATGTAATTAAAAGAAAAAAAGTAAAGACAAAGTTCTACAAATGAAGAAAGGAAATATCCCCACATACAGGGAAGGCAGGATAGACTTTTACAACATGGTGCATTTGGTGGAAATGAGGCTCAGCTTTTTCTTTCACAATTGAGACCACATTCACAGAGACTTCTGGGAGAGGTGCTTCTCATTTAAACTTAGGAGCGATGACAAATTAAATAATTGAAACTTCTTGTTCTGCAGTGTCGTATAAGAGGCAAATCAAAGTCTTCCTAGCATTCAGAACAACCAGTCATTACACATCCACCTGGCTCACCTGTCACCAGGGAGCTGGGGCAGCAACACATGCAGGCACATTCTGTGCTGCTGGACACATCATGCTCCTCTGTGAATCTCAAGTCACTCTTAATTCGCTTGGGGGCAGGGGAATCTGTATGAAGTAACATCTATGGAGTAAGTTGACAGGACTTATAAAATACAGCCCAGTGAATGAGACTATATACTCTCAAATCATATAATGGATTTGCACCTAGAATATGTGAAAAATTCTTACAATTCAATAGTTAAGTCAAAAATCTAATTTAAAAATGAGTCAAAGATCCCAACAGACATTTTCTCAACAATATATAAACGGCCAGTGAACACACGAAAAGGTACTTGGCATCCTTGGGTAGCAGAGAAATGCAAATCAAAATGCCAATGGGATGCCACTTCACACCTACGAGGAAGGAGAATACAAAAAAGGACAATATTAAGTGTTGGTGAGAAGCAGAGACGGTGCAACTACTGTGTAAGACACATTGGCAGGCTCTCCCCGTGAAATATAGAGTTGCGGAATGACTAGCGATTCCATTCCCAGGTACATAGCTAGGAAAACTGGAAACATATGTCCTCAAAATCCATATGGAAATGCTCAGAGAACCACTATTCGAAATAACTAAAAAACGGAAACAACTCAGAATTCCATCACAGTGTATGCATACAGTGGACATAATTCAGCCAATAAAAAAGTTATGAGGCATGGAGAGAGGTTACAGCAGAGATGTCCCTTCAAAAACTGCTCCACAAAGAAGCTTGTCACAAAAAACTACCAATTATAAGGCTCCACTTAAAAGAAACGTCCTGGCTAGACAATGCAGTAAAAGAGAAAGCCAATGAATGCTCGCCGGGCCTGGAGAAAGAGGAGGAGGACAGGCATCTTCCCAGAGATTCAGGCTTCCTTTTGCAGGGGAGAAAACACCCTGGAGATAGTGATGATGAAGCTTTGTAGATACACCCTGAGCCGCTACCTCGTACCTTGAAAAGAATGGACGTTGTGGTATGTGAATTACATCTCTATTAAACTGCTATTTTAAAGACCAGAACTGGTCAAATGTGGCAGAAGCCCATAACTGCAGCAATTGGGGAAGCTGAGGCAGAAAGAGCACCTGGCTGAGGCGAACCTGGACAACCTGGCAAGACACTGTCTCAGAACCAGAATGTGCACATGGTGAGCGTGAGGCCTAGGGCAGGACTTCAGTTCTAGACCGGCTTGTGCAGCTCAGTGACTTAGAAAGTCCCTTGCCTCAAAATAAACAAGCAAGAAAGGTCTGGGGATGTAGCTCAATGCAAAGGCCCTGGGTTCAACCTCTAACCCAATTAATTAATTAATCCAAAGGACTAGGGCTGTAATTCTGGGATAGTGCGCCTACCTAGCATTTACAAGTTCTCAATACTAAGATGGGAAGTGAAATAAAAGTGTCAGTTGTTTATCTGATGGAAGAAACCAGAACTTCTCCAAACTGAACTTCTCCAAACTGAACCTGAGCAAATGCTGATTTTCCATTTTAGTATTTACTGGATACTGTGAAATGGGCCAAGGGTCATTGTAGAAAAGCATTTCAAGACTGCCAAGAAGCCCCATTCTTACTCCCAATTGCAGAGATGCTAGAAATACAGCAATTGGCTGTGAGATAGAGACCACATCTTAGCTGGTCCCTATGTTGCTCCTTAGCTTCTGCCCCAGACAACATCAGCCAGCAGGACTCCGCCTGGACCCCTGAGGAGCTGCCGCTGAACCTGCCCTCATCTTCTCCATCCCAGATCTCTGCTTTGCAACTTCTCTGCAAAATGACAGTGCTTCAAAGATGCCAAGCTTGAGCTCCGAGATGTCTGCACACCTCAGCCACTTGCTAGCTGCATGATTCAGCCTCAGTTTCCTCCTGTGCAAAAGAAGCACCTTGAGGATTCTGTAATTAGACAAACCCCACAAAGAGTCTGAGGTAGAGTATGGGGCAGAATTGCACACCAGTAAACATTGCCGGTGCTCTAAGCAGAACTTTCCCATGCCACAGAGAGAGGATCCTGGTTGAGGTCGCCTGGCTACTCAGCAGGAAAAATGGCCTCAGGACAGCAGAGTAGCTGTTGAGTGGAGACAGGTGTTTCTATTTTCCTTCCTTGCCCAGCATTATGGATTAAATGCATCTCCACAAAGATGTTGATGTTTCAGCCCCACAGTACCACTGAATGTGACCATATATGCACCTGGGATTTTGTAGGTGTTCAAATGCAGACCTGAGCAACAGGGTGCTCCCCTAGTCAATATCTCTGCTATCCACAGAGCCAGGTGCATACTGGGAGGAAAAAAAACCTATGAAGACACATAAAGGATGCCAGCTGGGGCCACCAGAAGCAGCACCAAGGGCAACCAGAAGCCGTGCAACAGCCTGGCTGCCCTTCCAGCCCTCCAAAAGAGCACTGATGAACCCCTTGATCTCAGACTACAGCCTGCGCATCCCTGAGATGAGGGTCTCTGTGGAAGCCACCCAGTTGGGTGTCGGCCCTGGGAAAGGAACACCCAGTGGCAGAGTAAATGGTTTGAAGTCAGTAACAGCACAACAAGTACGGTGATACTGAAAATCTGTTTTGCCCATGTTCCCCTCAAATCCCAGTGCCTCACCTTCAGGAGGCCTTCTCTTGCAGGGTCGGCTGTTCTTAGCACCTCTTCTGTAGACCACCAGGACTCCTTTAAGTAAACAGCCACCACTGAAGGGAAAAGCAAGAGAAAAGAACAATGTGTGCACAGCAGGCCAGCCACAGAGGGCAGCCGGAGCCCCTGAGCAGGTGGGAAGGCAGGACATATTTTTAGATTAAAGCTTCTAACAGGACTCACCAGGACACCAAGTGACATCTCTTGGGGAGGTCACAAATGGTTCGCAGGTGCATTGCTCAGCTTTTCTTGTGGCGGATGCAGAATGTCTGCGCTTCAGCCACAACTTAAAGGAGGAGAGGGATTGCAGGTTAATTCAACTTAAAGGAATTCAGCCCATGGTCAGCTGGCCCCAAGGCAGAACAGCACAGGTGCTCCCAGGGTGCAGCCCGGAAGCAGAGCAGGGCAACAGGGCCAGCCAGGTCAGGCAAGAGATCGTGCATGGTGCAGTCCAGAGGCCGCCCTTCCACCACACCCCAGACACTCCCAGGCGCGTGCTGCACTATTAATTGGATGGTGCTTAATCCACTGATGCCAACATATCAAGACTAATGGTCATGACAGTAGCCCACCTTTATTTTAAACAGAATACAAAATAATAAAGAAAGAAGAGAGAGAGAACATTAGAAACAGTACAAAATTTCACCAAACAAAATAATAGGAATTCAACAATGCTTGTTATATTGTGTAATGTTATGTGTACACTAATTGTTTAAAAATGTTTTTAAATTTTTTATTTACTTATTTGGTCCAAGGTCTTCCTACCCAGCTCAGACTCCCAGATTCCTGTCTGAACCTTCAATCTCCCCATCGCTGAGGTTGTGTGTGCCACCACACCCAGTTTTGGGGCCCGCACAGGATGCAGTACTGGGGATCAAACTCTGGTCCTTGCACTTGCCAAGCAGGCTCTTAGACTGCCGAACTATCTTCCCAGCCCCAGTTCTTCAGATTGCCAGATGTAAGCACGTAAAATTGGTTTTTAAAAGTTATAAGAAATTTTAAAAGGAAAAGAAAAAATTTAAGCATTAACTGTTCCTTTCAACAAAGCAGCGCAAATTTGACTCCAATACAAAATATATCCCAATGTTGCTGAGAAAAATGTGATATACCCAAAGGCAGAAGGATTCACAGGGTAAGAACGACAATGCCCTCATGCTGCAACATTTGTCAAAGTCCAGTCATTTGCCACAACTTGGATCTCCCAACAATTAGTAAAACCCAATATTAGGGAACTAACTGAACCCACTTAATTCTTGCATATAGCACATTCCTGTGGCACTGAGCTCAGGGCTGCCTTCTTTTATATGAGTTTCTCCCATTTTTAAAATGAAAGCATCATCAGCATTTGTCTGAGAAGGACACCGAACTGCAGAGTGGTGAAGTAATTTGACGGTTACCAGCTGGAAGGGGCAGAGGAAGGCTCCAGCCCTGGGACCCCAAATCCAGTGAGTTGTGCAAGAAGCCAGGGAGGGCTTCTTCTCTTAGGAATGGTGGACGCCTGGAGGAGAGGAGGAGGCATCTGGGGATGAGGTGTGCTGGGGCCAAATTTATAAGAGCAGAATGGGAGGGTGCACTCTCTCCTCCCAGTCTGTCTCGGTTACTTCCTTGTTGCTGGGACAAAATATTCAATGCCCACAAGTTAAAGGTGGGAAGATTTATTTCAGCTCCCAATTTGTAGAGGGTTCAGGCCACAGTCAGTCAATTCTGAGGCAGGCTAGCATGCCAGAAGGGCATACCGAAGGGGAAACAACGGTCCATAGCACGGCAGGCAGAAAAATACAGCAGCCTTCCTTTCTCTTTTTATTGTATTCAGGCTACAAGCTTATTGGTTGGGGCCACTCACACCCATGGTGAGTCTTCTGAGCTCAGTAAATCCATTCAGCTACCCCTCAGAACTCTGGTAAACTAAGTTGATCAGTGAGCTAATCCAGTTATAACACCCACGATCCAATATCATATAATCCAGTCTCTCCCCAGAGCCCCACCTGGGAGAGCATAAGGCTTTGAGGGACATATTAAGGATCAATCCTAAATCTCAGGCCCATTGGTTCCACTTCATAACACCCCTTGCATCAAGTCTGAACATGGGTCCTGATGCTCAGACATTCAGAGCATGGGTACAGTCACCCAAGGTCCAGATTTTCCACTGCAACACCCAAATCTGTCAGCAGAGCTAGCCAGGCAGTTCTGCTTCAGAACAACGCCTCGCACAGTGTTGGCACAGGGCAGGTGCTCAGGATCTTCCTCGGCAAACCGATGCCCTTCCCTCCTCACCATCCTCCTCCTCTTCCTTCAGGTACCCTCCTCCTCCTTATGCCTGCTGCTTATGGTCATCTCCAGGAGGGCAGAGAGAGCCTCCCGTCCATCCTCTTGCCTCAGTTTCCCTCGTGAGCCATTGCTGTGGGCTCCTTCTCTCAGCTCAGCAACTCCCTTCCTCACTTGACTATTACATTTTAAATACCAAAGTTACTGCTTTTCAGTTCCTTTATAAACACCTTGTAAAACTCATTTCTGTCTCTGAGTAACTACCTGGAGGATAATGATACACAGTGTATAATAACTGTTATTCTCTTATATTTTGCTACGAGATTTGGTGCTTTTCCATACATTTTTAAAAAGGGAAAAAAAGAAAACCACAAAGCTCAATGGAACACTGAGTGTGGGGCTCAAGATTTCAAGCAACTTTTGTGGACCACACAGAGGAGACACCTGAGCCTTCTTTCTCCTTCCTCCATTCTGATATTTGAGAAGCAATTGGTAGAAAACTGAGAATACCCAGCTTTAAGGCATGAGACAGTCGGCTGCATTGCACCACCTCAGCGGCACTAACTCACTGTGTCAGGCTCCTATCGGCAGTGAGTGGTTGTCTCTGACAGTGTTTCCAAGCCTCATAGAGCCAGCTGGGAGAGGAAGGCCAATTAAATGCCTGACATCTGCCTTCATTTATGCATTTATGTAATTCATTTCCAAAATGGCACCTACACGCACGTACATGAGCTTTATAAAGCCATAAGGATTATTTTCCTGCTTAACAAGGTGAACCAAGAAAACAAAACAAAACAAAAAAAGAATGTTCAGCTTACTAATCGATTGTGTTCCTGTAATACAGATGTTCCGTTTCCTAATACAAGTTCAAGCAGAGACCATCTTTACGCGATACCTTGCGAGTTCTACGGTGTGCTGCTGAGCATTAATTAGCCACACACTTCGTTGCAAATTAAATTGAAGTGTTTTTTCCCTGAAACTCACTTGAGCTGCTCCGTGTACAAAACAATAACAGTGAAGCCCAATCAAATTTAGCGATCAGAAATAAACCATTCTCGAAACCAACCAACACTTAAAAACAGTCAGCTTTCTAGAAAATAGCAGCTTTTGATCAAGGACGCAGGATCCTGAGGAGGTTGGAAGGAGAGAGGGTGCTAAGGCCCAGGCAGAAGCTGTCCCCAGCTCTGCAAGGGCACGTGATGGATGCAGGGGGCTGACAGGTGCCATGGAGCCAGCCTGAGGCCAACCAACTCCCCGGGTTTGAAAATGGAAACCACAATATTGGTGCTTAAAGGAAAAACAAAAAGGACATCTGTCTGGAGCAGCATCCTGCTATGTCAGCATCCCACCACCCAGGGACTGGGGACAGAGAAGAGGGGACACTGGCAGCAGGATGGAAGTGACCAGAGCCATCAACAAAGTATCACGAAGAGCCAGGCTCCCTGTGCCAATTTAGTTACTCTCTCCTTCCGAGTGGCAGGTGACATGGGCCATAAAGATGCCAGTAATGGATTTCACCCCGTGACACGCCAAGGCTCCTAAACGAGTTAAGACAGTGAGGTCCCTAAGCGAACTCCCAGTGGCCTGGGTTCATCCGAGATGCGGCAAGATCAACCGAATCCAGCTCTGTTCGGAGGAGTTCCTGATGGCATGAACAGTGCTGTCATGGAAGCCTGCAGCCTGGCCCCTGGGCACCGGCAGCCTGCCAAGGAGGAGACAGCTAAACAAGGGGTTCCAACACAGGGCAGGCATGATGGGTCCCGAAACTGACTGCCATGTGGGCCCAGAAGGGGGGCATCGCTGCTGAGGGGAATTGCGAAAGTGTCCCCAGAGAGTTGTACCAGCACAGTAGCTCCTGTAAAGGTTTCAACAGGCCACAGGGCAAGCAATGAATGCATTCAGAGGCCCAGAGTTCTACAGGACCAAAGCCCCAGCCAGTGCAGCTAAGCAAGGACTGCTTAAGGAGAAATCTCCTACAAACGCCAGCTCCGCACATTAGCCTCCTTGCTCGTGAGTTCCAAAGGGCTTCAGCGCCTGTGAAGAGCAGGATAGCATGGGCCTTTCAGATGTGGCCCCGGGTACAAGGGCCAGAGAAGAGGGTTCAGGCTTCATAGCCAGACAGGCTCAAATTCCAGATGCTGCCAATATTCACTGCATGACCTGAACTCACACCCTCCTACAGCCTGGTCCAGACACCTGACAAATGCAGACCACCATACTGTCTCACCTGTGCCGGTGCCGGTGCGGTGAGACAGTTCACTGTACAAAATTCTGCTTTTCCAGAGTTACCGGAAGCTTTATGATGGCTTCTAGAAACTAAAACCTCTTTGACCTGAATCGTTTTTAAATTGATAAATAGATGAAACAACCATTTGGGTGGAAAAGTAGCACAATCTTCCCCCATAGGACAGCTCACAGAGACTTGGCTGTCATCTGTCACCCTGAACGCATGGGCAGTGACGGTGGGAGCACTGCACGGGGCAGGCTTTGGTGTCCACAGCATCTCAGCAAGGAGGAGCGAGTGCCCTGGTGAATCAGGAGCAGCCAGCAGGGGAGGGTGGCTCCTGTGTCTGTGGCTGCTGTCCCTCTAACTTGCCCCAGCCCGGATGACAGCAAGGAGTCACCAAAGTGGCACACAGACCTGCCGGAGGACAGGATTCTTCCTCGGCGTGCATCACCTCTGCAGCCCCCACACTTCATGGCTGTGATGTGCAAAGCGCCCACTCCATCCCTCAAGGAGGCCAATGCGGACCTCACTTGGGAAACCTCCAGCCCTCAGGAAGACAGGAGAGGGCCTGCCTGGACACACTGCAGAACAAAGGCAGAGCCAACCCAGCCTCTGTGTAGCAAAAGAGAAAAATGAAGAAATAGAAGAGCCACAAGGCCAGCCAACATTTTGGACCTAGCCTTTCAAGGTCAGCGAAGACTCAGGACATAGGAGAACCTGTACTGCAATATTATGAGACTCAGGTGAGCTCCAAATTTTCTGAGCAAGGAGATTGTGGAGCCACAGAGGAAAGAGATTGAAGTTCTATAGTGTGCCTGGGGAGAGTCACATG
>PVKA01022317.1:0-37286 GCA_004027165.1 Ctenomys sociabilis
TATAGATTTTTGAATATTGAACCATCCTTGCATCCCTGGGATGAATCCTACCTGGTCATGGTGTATGATCTTCTTGATGATTTGCTGTATTCTATTTGCCAGGATTTTGTTGAATATTTTTGCATCTATGTTCATGAGGGAGATTGGCCTGTAGTTCTCCTTTTTGGTTGTGTCTTTCCCTGGTTTTGGAATCAGTATTATACTTGTCTCCAGAAATGATTTCGGGAGAACTTTTTCCTTTTCAACTTCATGGAAGAGTTTGTGGAGTGTGGGAATTATATCTTCTATAAATTTCTTGTAGAATTCAGCTGTGAATCCATCAGGACCTGGACTTTTGTTTGTCGGTAGGCTTTTTATTACATTTCGTATTTCATTGGCTGTTATCTGCTTATTGAGAATTGTCACACATTGCTTTTACCCAATCGCATATCAAATCTTTGCTCCCAATTGAAAACCCCTGAGTCTGAACTTTACTATCTGTATCCTTTTTTTTTTTTTTTTTTTTTTTTTTTCAGTACCGGGGATTGAACTCAGGACCTTGTCCTTGCCAAGCAGGCTCTTACGCCATTGAACCATATCCACAGCCCCACTATCTGTGTCCTCATCAACATTCTGGGTTTCTGAGCTCTGATTTGCAACATATATCAAGTCCTATTGAACGTGTTGTAGAGCTTCTGCAGCCTGAGTCTCCAATCTTTTGCAAAAACTCTTCTGGAAAACCATGAAGGCTTCTGAAAGACAAGGAGATGCAGGTGTCATGTGATCAAGTACACCCAGAGCAGTGATCCAATTCTCAGGACCAGTGTTCTCTATTAGGCACTTTCCTGTCTCTGGAACATAAGTGTTCCATCACTTAAAGAGAAAGAAGTTCATTTTGGCTCCCAGTTTCAGAAGGTTCAGCTCATTTCCAGTGAGCTCCAAGGCAGAACACCATAGAAGAACAGCTTAAACAGCCTGACAAAGCAAAGTGGCTTATTTGTTCACCACATGGTGACCAGGAAGCAGAGGAAGGAGAAGGGAGCCAGAGACAAGAGCACACACCTTCCACCTGCGCCTCCGCAGCCTGCTGCTTTAGCCAGTCCCCGCATCCAAGCCTAGGACTTTTGAGGAGCATTTGAGGTCTAATCTATAATACCCTTCATGAGGAAGAAAATATCTAAAAATTCAAGCAATCAGGAAAAAACGACAAAAGAAATGGAGAAGAAGCTAGGAAGAGACAAAATAAGAATAATTGGTATCCCTGTGATGGAACTCCACAAAAGGAGCAAAACATGGTTTAAAGATAGTCAGAAGTAATAGTTAAAAACAAACACATCAAAACATAGGCTGTGACTATAAGACACTGAAAAGGAAAAAAGAAATGTCAGCTCACTAACATGAGCAAAAAAAAAGAAAGTAGGCTTTGAGCAAGACATAAAATGAGAAGATAAATAATTAAAATAGTAACTATTGTTATATGTATATTTTATCACAATAAAATTTTTTGAAGGGTAGGGGAGATAGCTCAGTGGTCTAAACACCTGCCTGGCAAGCACAAGGGTCTAAGTTTGATCCCTAGTACTGCATGATATGCCAGACTCAAGTGAAACTGGGCATAGTGGCACATGCCTATAATTCCAGCACCAGGAAGATCCAGCAGGATCACTGTGAGTCAGAGCTAAGTACCAAGGCCCTGTACCAAATAAATGAATGAATGAATGAATGAATGAATGAATGAATGAATGAGTTTTAAAATTTTTAAGGAAAAAAATCCAGGATAGAATATGAACTAAAATATTCTGAAGAAAAGGAAAAACTATCAACCTAGCCATGTTGCCCTTTGATTGGAAAGGTAGAAGGAAATCTTGAACATCAGAAATTTAGGAAAAGAACATCTAGAGGGGTTTTTCAGAGAAAAGAGAAAGGCAGAAGTATAATATAAGTAATAATATTAGTAATAAAAGGACTATCAAGCAAGCAAAGAAAATGAAATAAATACCCTTCTAGGAAAATGAAAGCAGTTATCAAATGAACTCATGTGTATGAAATCCTCTTAAATATCTAAAAACACTGCAAACCAATAACTGTTGTGTAATAGAATGCCATTAACCTTGACAGAGTAAATATTTTAAATATCACCAACAAAATCTGAGAAAAATGGATCAGCAGAGGATAAGAAAACTAAAAAGACAGTTAATTAAGATGTTCTGAAATTGAAATGTAGAGTTTAGAACAGAAAGGCTCCAGTCCCTTGACGCTTTCCATGTTCTTGTTCTTAACTTCACAGGGCCCTTTTACAAAATATCTTTCATAACAAGGTAACATTTATTTGAAGAACAGTAATTCCTGAAATTTAGACATGACTTCATTTTCTTTTCTTGAAGAAAAAGTTAATAAAATACTTTTATATTGAAAAGAATAGGCTCTGCTAATCCCATTGTATTGGAGGAACTTCTCAGATAAGCTCCGCTTCTCCCCTTCATAGTTTCTGTGGCTACTGCAAAAGCCCCCCACACACACAGCTCAACTGATTCCTGAAAGCCCTGGAAACAGGACATATCTTTTTCATTTTCTACATTATTTCCATTTTTATCGTAAGTAGGCTTTGTGTTTTCCACATCAGTACAATTTGAGGAAGATGAATACATGAAAAGAAAGAAATATCTAAGAGTTAGGACTGAGACAATTTTCTGTAATATTGTATCCCCCACACACACACACACACACATTTGTAAGAAAGGATTTAATTCCATCCTGGCAGCACAGGGGACCTTCACTGTCCCACTGTAACTCCCTTCTCTACAGTCACCAAGCACTTCTTTTGAGTTGACCCAGCCCACTCCAGGGTACTAATAGAACCAATAGCTAAAAAGGTTTGCAGCTAAAGTTCAGGCCTTCACTTCCCAGAAAACACATAAAACTGAGGGAGGATTCAAGTGTTTCCTTACATGCTGCCTTACCTCCTAGAGTACATTTCTTGGGTGCCTGGGGTTCTGAGGTGGCAGTGCCATGGGGCCAGGACCAGCTTTGGCTCACTCTGCCTGGCCTGACTGGACAACCGGGAGCACCCAGTGCCCACAGCCCAGGAGAATGTGTGCCTCCACCAGCCAGAGACTCAGCGTGAGCGGGCTCTGCCACACAAGCCTTGTCCAGACCTCTGCATGCTGTGTGTCAGAAGCCTCGCACTGAGCATCAGAGGTCAAGAAGAATGAAAGCAGAGTCAGATGTAAGGAAATAGATCTTATCTATTTAGTTGAGAGGGCTGCAAAAGTCCCGTGGTAAAAAATGATGTACAAGAGAAAGTCTGACAGACACACTTCCATAGCAGTGTGATCTGCTATGGAAGTATTTGTATAGTGTGTTACATTTTTTAATGTGTGAAAATAAAGGAAATTAAAGGATTGTTATACAACTTGCAAAACAAATATCACTTGGTAGAGGAGAGGTAGACAGGGTCTAAGTGCATCCCTCTGTCCACTTTGTGCTGTTGTAACAGATCACCACACACTAGGCAAAGTGCAGGAACAGAGGACGGAGGCTTGGACCCATGCATCTAGTGAGGGGCACCGGGACCTCATCCCACTACTGAAGGGCAAGAGGGAGGCAAAGGGGAGGGGCCTCCACCTCCTGTCAAGCACCCACACCTTTACACTGGAGATTAAGTTTCTAACACAGGAACTACAGGAGGTAGCCAGACCTAAGCCTATATGATCCTATAGACTAGTCCTGGTGACAGCAGTTCTTTCTTATCAGAGGCCTCACTTCCTGTTTCTAATTATCACAGCCAACCAGGGCCCAAAAAACTTAAATGAAAATTACAGAGGGAACAGGTGGAGAGGTGGACAGGTGTGTGGGGCTGTGGTTCCTGTGTCCTTCCCTGCAGCATGAGAGCAGCACTGATTTGTGCTTGTAGTGGCAGTGAGGTCCTGCACAGAGATGAGCTGGTAATTAGAAGGTAAAAATAATAGAACCATGGCTCAGTTTCCAACACCTTTTGTTGGCAGCCTGGATATCTGGGCCAAAACGGTAGAGGAAAAAGCAAAGCATGATCAGCAGTTCCATAGCTTAAAGCCAATTATCTGGATTTATTACTGGTGATCAAGCAAGAAACTTTTTTTTCAATATGGGTTACCTCAACCTATGTTAGCACACATATGGACACTAGCTGACATGAATAATGATTGAAGAATGGATCAAGGGGAGCTTTCCATAGCCATGAAGTTTATCAAACTGAAGCTACAAGGCTATCAGCTCCCCAATGCACTTCCTCCTGTCATGAAACAGCAACCAGTTGCTATTTCCAGGGCACCATCATTTGGTATAAGTGGTATAAGCATGCCACCACTTACAGCTGTTGCTCCAGTGCCAATGGGATCTATCCCAGTTGTGGGAATGTCTCCCCCGTTAGAATCTTCGCTTAATTGGACTCCCCCTACCATCCAGCCTCTGCCCGTCTTTGCTCACCCTGCAGTTACATTGCCAACAACTGCCACCTGTACTGACTCCAGAATATATTCCACCTTCCTTTAGAAGAGTCCAATCTGGCAATGGGATATCTCAGCATCTGTAGATCAGAGATTACCAGAAGAGCCAGATTTAGAGGATGAACAGCAACAATTAGAAAAGAAATTTCCTGTGACATTTGAGGTCAAGAAACGCGAGAATTTTGAACTTGGCAATCTGGACCTGGAGAAACGGAGACAAGTACTTTTGGAGCAGCAGTGCAAAGAACAGCAGTGCCTGGCTCAGCTGGAGCAGGCGGAGCAGGAGCAGAAAGAACGTGAGCAGGAGAGCAAGTGGCAGCTGGATCTGGAGAAGCAGCTGGAAAAGCAGAGGGAGCTCAAAAGGCAGAGAGAGGAAGAGAGGAGAAGAGAGATAGAGAGGCAGGAGGCTGCAAAAGGAGAACTTGAAAGGCAACATCAACTTGAATGGGAACAGAACCAATCAAAGGCAAGAATTTCTGAATCAGAGAAACAAAGAACAAGAAGACATTGTTGTCCTGAAAATGAAAACAAGATTTTGGAATTTGAATTAGAAGCAGCAACTAGAAAGGAAACTGCAAGATATCAGGTGTCTCAAAGGCAAGAAATTGAGAGTACAAACTAATCCAGAGAGTTGAGAATTGCTGAAATTCTCACTTGCAGCAACAGTTACAGGAATCTCAGCAAATGCTTGAAAGATTTATTCCAGAAAAAGATACTCAATGACCAATTAAAACAAATTCAACAGAATAGTTTGCACAGAGATTCACTTCTTACACTCAAAAGAGCCTTAGAAGCAAAAGTGCTAACTCAGCAGCAGCTATGAGACCAACTGGATAAAGTGGAAAAAGAAATGAGGTCAAAACTGCAGGAGACTGGTATTTTCAATAACCAGCTGAAGGAACTAAGAGAAATTTATAATGAGCAGCAACTCCAGAAGCAACAGTCTATGGAGGCTGAATGATTGAAACAGAAAGAATAAGAGCAAAAGATCTCAAAATTAGAAAAGCAAAAAGAAGCCAAAAGACAAGCTCAGGGAAGGGACGAACAGTGGTTGGAGCACATGCAGCACGGGGATGAGCATCAGTGGCTAAGAAAACCCCATAAGGAAGACAAGCTCAAAAAGGAAGAGAGTGTCAAAAAGAAGGATGCCAAGGACAAGGAAAACCAGAAGTTCAAGAGAAGCTGAGTAGGCTTTTCCACCCATACCAAGAATCTGCTGAGCCAGCTGTCCAAGCTTCTGGGTCCACCACAAAAAAAGGGCCCTCTTACAATATCTACGCAGGAGAATGTAAAAGTGGTGTACTACCAAGCTCTGTACCCCTTTGAATCCAGAAGTCATGTTGAGCTCACCATCCAGCCTGGAGATATAGTCACGGTAGATGAAAGCCAAACTGGAGAACCAGGATGACTTGAAGGAGAATTAAAAGGAAAGGCAGGATGGTTTCCTGCAAACTATGTGAGAAGATTCCAGAAAATGAGGTTCTTGCTCCAGCCAAAACAGTGACTGATTCAGCATCCATCCCTGCCCCTAAACTGGTTTAGTGTGAGACCCCTACTCCTTTGGCAGTACCTCTTCTGAGCCCTCCACAACCCCCAACAATTGGGCTGACTTCAGTTCCACATGGCCCAACAACACAAATGAAAAACTAGAAACACACAACTGGGATGCGTGGGCAACCCAGCCTTCTCTAACTGTACCCAGTGCTGGCCAGTTAAGGCAGAGGTCAGCCTTTATTCCAGCCACAGTCTTACATGAAGCTCATTTCAGGGCCCATAAGGAAATCTGCAAGTATGGAGACTGGTTCTTCGGAATCCTGCTAGTATGAAAAGAGTGGCTTCCCCTGCAGAATTTATTGCCATGTACACTTATGAGAGTTCTGAGCAAGGAGATGTAACCTTTAAGCAAGGGAATGTGCTTCTGGTTACCAAGAAAGATGGTGATTGGTGGATGGGAACAGTGGGCAACAAGTCTGGAGTCTTCCCTTCTAACTATGTGAGGCTTAAAGATTCAGAGGGTCTGGAATTGCTGGGAAAACAGGGAATTTAGGGGAAAAGCCTGAAATTGCTCAGGTCATTGCCTCCTGTACTGCTACCAGTCCTGAGCAACTTACTCTAGCCCCTGGTCAGCTGATTTTGATCCAAAAAAAAGAATCCAGGTGGATGGTGGGAAGGAGAACTGCAAACACGTAGGGAAAAAAATGCCAAATAGGCTGGTTTCCAGCTAACTATGTCAAAATTCTAAGCCCTGGGACAAGCAAAATCACTCCAACAGAGATCCCCAAGTCATTGTTAGCAGTGTGCCAGGAGACAGGGATCTACAATTACATGGCTCAGACCAAGGACGAGCTGGCCTTCAACAAGGGCCAGGGTGGCCCTGTCACCCTGGTGATGGTTTGGTAGCTGCTCGCCTCAGCTGCCCTAGCCAGGCCTTAATTGCGAGATACGCTGGATCCTAGAGGCCTGGCCATGGCCACCTCGGCAGGCACGTCATCTTTCTCTGGGAGCCCATCCATTCCCGTCTTCAACCGGTTGGCTGAGACTGAGAAGAAGTCAGGGGAGCCAGAGAACACCTATATTCTGAGGCCCATTTTCCAGCAAAGGTTCCGCCCCTCCGTGGTGAAAGACTGCATCCACACACTGCTTAAGGAGCAGCTGGCAGGCACGGAGTACTCGGCAGAGGAAACGCCGCAGCTCACCAAGCACCTGGCAGAACACGTCAAAGATAAGCTGAAAGAAATGAGATTTCACTGATGTAAGATGGTGGTACAGGTAGTGATCAGAGAACAAAGAGGTGAAGGAGTTTTCATGGCTGCTAGATGCTTCTGGGATGCAGACACTGAGAACTATGCTCACAATGTTTTCATGAACCACAGTTTATTCTGTGTGGTAGCAGCATTTGGTTGTTTTTACTATTGAATCTTTGAAAAAACCTGTGAAAAGATGTTACCATGAAGAAGTCTGAACTTTTTAATACTGTTTAATATCTTAATGAAATAAAAGTGTTGGCAGTTTAGCAACTGAGCCTATTGTTTTAGGCTTAATATTTTTAGTGTTTTGATTGTTACAATGTTATTATAGTGGGCATCTTGGTACACATCTGTAATCCCAGCATTTGGAAGGCCAAGGCAGGAGGATTACCACAAATTTCAGGCCAGCCTGGGCTACACAGTGAATTCAAGGCCAGCCTGAATTTTACATAGTGAGGCCTTATCTCAGAAAAACAACAAAAAGTCTTTGTATTTGGAAAGTACAGGGAATTGGGGATAATCCTTTCAATTTTTAAGCATAAACAAGATATTTTGGCATATTTCCTATCATTTGCAGGTGTTAAAAATCATATGTACAATGTTGGGCGGAGGAAATAGCTGGCAGTCTAAGCACTTGCCTGGAAAAAGTAAGGACCTGGGTTCGATTCCCAGTATTGCATACCATGCTGGCTCTTGTGCCCTGGATACGTAGAGCAGGCCCTGAAACTGGGTGTGCTGGTATACTCCTGTAATCCCAGCACTGAGAAAGCTGAGACAGAAGGATCACTACGAGTCGGAGCTGCATAGCAAGACCTTATATCAAATAAATAAAATTTTAAAAAATTGTACATAAGAGCTGGCCAGATAGCTCAGCAGATTAAAGCACCTGCTTAGGCAGACACAGGGTTCAATCCCCAGGGTGCTATGCCAGCCCAGCCCCCAGGGCATGCTGAGATGGCCTTTGAGACTGGGTGCGGTGGCACACGCCTGTAATCCTAGCTCTTGGGAGGCTGAAAAAACAGTGAGACCCTATACTAAATACATTTTTTAAAAAATCACATGTACAATGTTGTACCCTGATTTTTTTTTACTTGTTATAATGTCACAAGTTATGTCATTTTATGTGCATTATAACTTTCAGGCTAATCCAACAGCTGCTTTTGTTCCATCAGGTTCCACCACTGTTGCTACTGCCATTTCCTTATGGAAGGAATAATTTCTTGTCTTTCACTATTTCCAAAATACAGATGAACTTATTTGTGCATTAAAAAAATAAAAACAAGGGCCAGATCATCAATGTCCTCAACAAGAAAGACCCTGACTGGTGGAAAGGGGAAGCCAGTGGGCAAGTGGGGCTCTTCCCATTCAACTATATGAAGCTGACCACAGACATGGACCCTGGTCAGCAATGAATCGTATGTTGTCCATCCCCCCTCAGGCTTGAAAGTCCTCGAAGAGAGCCATTATCCTGTATCACTGCCCAGAGGGATGATGGGAGATGCAGCCTTGATCATATGATGTCCAGCATGATCACCTATTGCCTTCACAGTAGAAGAACTCACTGCAGAGCAGTTTACCTCATTGTACCATAGTTGCATGTGATCGCAGTGTTTGAGTTATTATTTGCAGAGACAGAAGCAAAAGTTAAAAAATACACAGGGTAGTGGGTCCTTTTGTGGCTTTCCTAATTACTCAAATTGACTTTCCCCACCTTTGCACAGGTGCTTTCAATAGTTTCAAGATTATTTTTAAATACATGTTTTAGACTTTAATAAAATCAAACAATTACTTCTTTGCTATTTTAGTTTTGCAAAAAGACCCACTATCAAAGAATGCTATATGTGCTATTAAAACTTGTTCCAAATGTCCATAAATCTGAGACTTGATGTATTTTTCCATTTTTGTCCAGTGTTACCAACTAAATTGTATAGTTTGGGACTTCCCCCAACTCCCAGCTCTACCATAGAAATGCGGACTTCAGTGTTTTGTTCTTAAGATTTGTAGAATGAGCCCAGTTAAACAGAAGGTGCTTGTGCTTGTTTGTATCAGCTGCACCTTGCTGAGCATCTTGTACATAAGAAATCAGTTATTTCTGTGGCAGACCCTGTTACATTGTGTGATGCTCTAATCATATTGCATTAATTTTATTTTGCACAGTGACCTTGTAACCCATGAGAAAACAACTGTGTTTTGTTTGGTCTCAGATTTAGCTAGTTGAGTAGATGTTTTGTTTGGGGTTTTTAATTTTGCATATTTTCATACCATAACTCAGTAGACACCACTGAGGCTATTACAATCAACAATAGCTACAGTCTTTTTCATTCTCTGTTACATAAGGTTTCATTCCAATTGCTTTTCATAGAGTGATATATTTTTTAACAAGTAATTTTCTTGACAAGAAAGAATGTGTAGAAGTTTCCCTGCAATTAATTTCCAATTTTACATTTTTAACTAGACTGTGGAATTTCTACAGATTAATATGAACTGGAGCTCATGGTCTGCTTATGTGTTAGCTGTGCTGTGGCCAAAACCATGTTTGTCTTTTAGTTGGAAGCTTTCAATAAAGTTCCCCTTTACTGACAGCACAGAAAGTAGGTGGGGAAGCCTCAAGCACTATCTGGCTGTCCTCCTAATGACTCTGTGTTCATGTCTCTCGGAGATGCTGTGCTCCCAGCTATGTCGAGGTCCTCCTCCATTCATGGTGCAGAAGACAAGGGCAGCTCCTCCTCATCCACTTGCCCTTCAGTATTTTCATGGATATGAATGTAAAATATATAAATATATAAACCTGTGGTCTTAACAACTTGGTTTTAACAATGAAATACAACCTTTTGAATTAGTTACATGTATAGATAATTATATTCTTCCTATAATAGTTTTAAAAAAGAAAATTACATAAATGAACAATTCCTAAGTTTTAAATTATGTGACAATGTCAATCACATGACAAAACCCCACACCATCCCACTCCATCCTGCCCTGGATGTGAATCATCCCTTCATCGCAATGTGTGCTGACTGGCGTGTTAGTCACTTTGAAGCCATCTGGGTTATCAGGCTGGTTGTTAGGTAGCGCAGGGCCCGTGTGTAAACAACCTTTATTTTACTTAATAATGGTAACAATACTCAAAATTGGGGAACTGGTCATACAGATATGCCAGAGAGACACTGTACAGTGCTGTACACAGAACACCCCCAAAGAAAAGAGAGCATGTATGCTTGAACCCACAAAGTCTCCTCATTTCAGTTCCTGCTGCTGTCTTCCAAGAAACCCCCCTAATATTGATCCTCAATACCTCTCAAAGCATTTACTCAATAAGGGTAAGTCCACTGGCTTTTGAGTACAGGAAAATAGATCATGAATACATTTGTAAAAGCAGTGACCCTGGGCCTGGCCAAAGAAGAGTCAAAGGATTCCAGGAAACTCTTGGCCTGCAGTGCAGAAATCAGAGAGGTAGCATTTTCAGCAGCTGCTTGGGAAGGCAGCACATCTCAAAGTGCTTGGCATGGAGCAGGGACAGGTGTCCAGTTGGCACTGTCATTTCAAAAGGAAAATGTAGAGCTTTCCGGCCCCACTCACTTGAAGGCTGCTTTCAGCCCATGTGTCAGGTGATTGATGGGGATTTGGGTACAAAAGTGAATGTCAATCAGCTGTGGAACTTTAGACATCAGAGGTGACTCTTCAGGGCTACAGTTGTCAGGGCTACTGTCCTTCAAAGTTCTGGCAGACACACGTAAGTCAGGGCTGAGAAAGTGGTGAGAATTTCAGATCTAGGAAAATATTTCCAATGCGCCTTCTCCAATCAGTGTGTGTGTGTGTACGTGCACATGCATGAGTATGCACACACGCACTTGCAACACACACACACACACACACACACACACACACACACACACACACGTCATGGGCTGAGTCACATACCCAGCATTGCCTTTACCTGCCACAGAATGTTGAACAGTTGCTTAACCCTTTCGAACTTCAGTTTCATCATCTGCAAAACAAGCATACACGCTACATCCACTTCACAGCATCATTACATACTGTCAAATAAAACCCTTGTTTGTAAGCTGAGTGGCACACCGTTAGCTTTCAGAGGTGTCAGCTACCATGGATTTGCAGTAGGTGTCAGAGAAGACAGGAAGGCAAGGAACAGTGGTGCATCCTCTCTTGGGATTGCTATTTCTTTGGAAACTGCACTTCATTTCCTCAGTGTCCGCATGTGCTGGGCCTCAGGAAACAAAGCACGTGTCTCCCACACTTCAACTTCTGTTGTATTCAGATGCATTGAAAGGACAATGAGGTTGGGACAGCTCACTGATGATAACCACTTTCTGCTAGTCTTGTGATGTGGGGTACTCTCTGCAAACCCAATCACTGCAACAACGCTGAACAATTTACAAATTAAATCTGCCCCAGTGAAGATGACAGGGCCATAGTGCTTGCAGCATCTTACTTCTCCACTCCACAGGTGTGGGCCCCATGAGCGTGAGGTCCCAGAGGCAACACGAAACAATTCGGTAAGGATAGAACTCAGCCCCTTTGGGGCAGAGGCTCGGTACCTGGAAACTCTTGCCTTTTATTTGCAGAGCTGAGCCCACAGCTGCTGGGTCAGACTGATTTACCAGAAGCTTTCCAGCATGATAGATTAGAGCTCAAGTTCAATCTATTAAAGAGTGTGGCTTAAAATATGCAGCACTCTTACCTTAAGAACTAGTCTTCTGGAATAATGACAGATTATGGGACAGATTAGCCCACACCAACCACCTAAGACCCTGTGGAAGATGTGTGCTTGTGCCCATCAGGAGACTCAGTTCATCCAGCCTCTGGCTGAGCTCTCAGCTATGAGGATGCAGCTCTCAGGTCTTCCCCGAGTACATACCTGCACACCTATGTGCTTGAATGTTTTTCATCATAAATCAGTGTTCGCATTTTTAAGCATTAATTTACGTGATGTAACATTTTATTTTTCTTATTAAACAGTATTTTGGACCTCCACTCATGTATCTGCATGATGCCGTCCATGTAGGTCTACATCTTTCTGTCTAATGGCTGCACTATTATCACCTTATTAAAATTTCTACAGTGAGCACCATTATGTCTCTGTCCTTTTAGGCTGAAAGTGCTTGCTTGTTTACATTCATTTTTGCTTTAAGGTTAATGTCCTAGAAATGGAGTTTTAGATTACATATGGTTGAATTTTACTCATGACTGCTGGGCAACTTGCTTTCCCATGTAGATTCACCAACTTACTCTTTCAACCACTACATACAAAGAGTCCTGTCTCCCACATTCTTGCTAACAGTAGGTATTATTAGTCTTTTCTAATAATTGCAAACTAGAGAGAAAACAAAATGTAGCTATCTGATTGTTTTCTGGTTGCTGATACAAGTTAAAGGAGGAGAGGTTTTCTTTGTTTCTTCCAGTCGGCAGTTTCCAAGGCAAGCAGAGGAGCCCTGCAGAGAGAAACAGGCCATGGCACGGACAGACAGGAGGCACCAGGAGGCAAGCCTGCCTCCTTCCTGTCCCTTTCTACTCCATTCAGACTGCAAGGCTATTTGTTGGTGCCATCCACATCTAGGGGGTGCCTTCGCTACCCTGTGGTGCGCTCACCTGGAACTACGCTGAGCCAGCTTAGCTAGCACACATCCTTAATCCACATTCACACACCCTGCATGCCACCACCCCCAAAAGCCCCACCTATGAGCACATAAGGCTTTGGGGGACACCTAGACAAGAGCCATAGCAACACAGTTATAGAAAATATATACCCCTAGATACTAAGCATCTTTCTATGTGTTTTGCTTAATCTGTGAATTTCCTATAAATATTTTTTGTCCATTTTTCTTTTAAATTATTTTCATCTTTGTTGATATTCAGAAGCTCTTTATATGTGAATAGATAATACTCCATAAGCTGATAAATATCTCTTTTCCAGAAGTGATAGGTTTTCAACTCTGTCACAGCAGAGAAACAGACAGAAGAAAAAAGGGAAAGGGGTTTTATTATAAAGGGAAAGGGCTTCATTATCTTGGAGGACACTGAAAGAATTTGGGAAGATAAGGAATTCTCTGGATTGGAACAAAGGAAGGCTGAGGCTTTTATGGCCTTTTTCCAGGGGTGGGGTTTGAGGGGACATTTAGATACACCTGAGGAGCTGACTGGGGCCTTCCCTGAGGTGGAGGAAGAGGTGAAAGGAAATTGCACCCTGGGCTGTGTTGGAGAAGAGGGGGGGAAGCGGTCTCTGGGAAGATAAGTCGTTGTTTTAAGGGCTTCAGCCATATTAGATGACCGCCATAATAATTCAGCAATCCACACTAGGGCCATAACCTATCAGTATGTATTTATAATTTAATTTATTAATGGCACTATTCTCTTATAGAAGTTACTGCTAGCATTTAGTTATATTCTTGTATTCTGTTATTTTTCTTTAAATCTGCATTATATCTGCCCTTCAAAATATTTTTGCATATCATCATAAAATTTTCCTCATTCTTATACTTATTAAAAGGTAGCTCTTTAATATAGCTGATTCACCACATGACAAGAATTGAGCATCTTATTTAATTCTTTCAAATGTGCAATCAATTGCCCAACACTCTTTATTAGAATGCCACATTTCTCCTTAAAGATACAAATTCCAAGAATCTTTTATCGCATTGTAAGTTGTAAGTTAATGTAGCCCTGTAATGTACCATAGATTTAACAATTTATTGGCTGGGCGTGGTAATACATACCTGTAATCCCATCACTCAGGAGGCTGTGGCAGAAGAATTGTTGTGAGTTCGAGACCAGCCTGAGCTACAAAGTGAGCTTAAGGCCAGCCTGAACTGCATAGTGAGACCCTTTTTTGTCAAAAAGGCAAAAAAAAATTATTGGCAAAACACTGCATCTTCTATCATTTATCATTTGTTAATCTGTGGAGCCTCATAGTGCCTCAGATTTTCTTGCTGCATCTGAATTTCAGAAATCCAGTAGAGATTTTGTTGAAATCTGCCAAACCATAGGCCCAGTGAGTGCGTGGGAGAACTTCTGCAATCCTTTGCCGCCACCATACAAATCCAGAACCAGCCCAGGCCTGGTATACAGGCCTGGGGTGAAACTCTGCAGATGAAATCCCTACAGTGAGATTATGGTCAAATCTATGCAGCTAATCCATGAGCAGAACATCTTGCCAAAGGGGGCACAACAGGTTCATCTCCAAAGACAGCAAAGGGAAGGAGCTGAGCACAGCAGCCAGACCCAAAACATGCACAACCACATGAACTAAATTGGTATATCGGTACATGAATTTTATTAGGTGCTAAGGTTATAACTGCATGAAAGCTCTACACCAAAGGTCAGAGGTCAGTGCTATATGAAATAACTAAGAGAAGGAGCAAAATGCAAGCTCAGGTCCCAAACGCACCCAAAACAAGTACAGAGGACACTAGCTCATCTGAAATGTATGAATTAATAGCATCATAAGTAAAGAAACAACAGCAGAAAGGTTTAGAGGAACTCAGAGCAGAATTTATTTCTGAAATTAAAAAGAAAATCTATGAATTCATAGCACCTGAAGTAAAGAATGAAATGTAAAAACATATGAAGGAAAGCCAATCTGAAAAAAAAAACTCTGCAGTAAAAGAATTAATAAATGCATTTAAAGAAGACACTGATAAAAAATAATAAAGGACATTAGAAAAATGACAGATTCATTGAATGAGTAATACAGGAAAGAAATAGATAGCATGAAGCAGAGTCAAAGAGATGTAGAGGAAATTAAAATATCAATCACAAGCCTGAAAAACTATTTGAGTGAAAGTGAAGACACAGTTTTGGATCTTGAAGATGCTGGTGCAGCTACTGAAAAGGTAAGAAAAGATCTCTTAAAAACAATGAGGATGCAGGAAAAAAATAATTCATCACCAGCAAGATGATGCAAAGATGAACAATGTGAGACTAATAGGTACCAATGAGAATAAAGGAGTCAATACAAATGTCCATAAAAAGAATATGGACAGAAATAATAGCAGAATACTTTCCAAATATGATGAAACAATCTGACATTCAGGCAACCGAAGCATACAGAAAGCCAAATAACTTCAACCCAATTAAAAACACAATTAGACATGTCAAGATCCCAGGAATCCAGCACAAGAAAGCCAGTACAGAAAAGAAACAGATCACATTCAAAGGAAAACCCATCAGAATTACAGCTGACTTCTCTTCACAAACCATGAAGGCAAGAAGAGCATGGAGCAGAGTACTTCAAGTCATCTATGAAAACAAATTCCACCCCAGACTGCTATACCCTGCAAAACTCTCTTTCAAGTTTGACAAATGAAATACTTCCATGACAAAGAACAGCTAAAGAGTTTCATGATAAGACCAATCCTACACAGACTACTGAAAGATGTTTATATAGAGGGACCAAAATGATCAGAACTCCACCAATGAGATCAGAAGGATCCACTAAATAGGGCAAACAATAAAACACAGGATAAAAAGGAATAAACAACAGCAGGTAAATAACGTGTCAATCATAAGTCAACACATCTCAATTATAATCATCAATGTAAATGGATTCAATTCACCAATTAAGGGAGGTAGACTGGCACAGTGGATTAGTAAACAAAATCCAACAATATGCTATACAAGAAACATCATATCGTAGTAATATATGGGCACCTATGTTTACAGCAGCACAATTTGTGATAGCCAAATCTTGGAAACAACCGAGATGCCCATCACATGAGGAATGGTTGAAAAAGATATGATATTTCTACAAACAGAGTATTACTCAGCTATAAAGACTGATAAACTTGATTCATTTATATTTAAGTGGATGCCACTTGAACATATGCTCATAAGTGAAATAAACAAGACACATGTGTAAATATCATAGTATAAGAAATCAAAAGAAGAAATACAAATAGAAAGATATGACAACAACTAAAAAGAATTTAGTCAGATAGGGTAAACTGAACTGCATTTGTTGCAGGGTAATAATCAACTTCTCTTATGAATGCTTAACAACCTAAGTTTGCAGATCAACAATTGGAGAAATAGAAGGGCTGCAATGTCACACAACATTTTGGCCCTAGCCTTTCAAGGTCACTGAAGACACGGGACATAGGAGAACCTGTATTGTAACATCATGGAACTCAGTTGTGCCCCAAATTTTCTGATCAAGGAGATTATGGAGCCACAGAGGAATATAATCAATGATCTATAGTGTGCCTAAGGAGACTCACACGGAGAGAAAACTTTCTCTCAGTCTTTCACAGAGAGCAAAGTGGTCAAGCAATGGCCGTGACTCATCCACAAGGCTAACATTAACAAAGGATCTACAGAGTGAGGTACAGGGTTACAGGATAAACCCTGAGGGGACTTGACTGACCTCATCAGATACAAAAGTTACAGTTTTTGTTATATAGGTCTTGCTCTATCTCGGTCTTAGCCATCCAGTAGAAAAGTATAAAAATGAGGTATATAAAATAAGGCCATAATAATAAGCTGAGTTGTAAATGGTTCTAGTCAACAACTTCTTCAGATAATCCACTATTATTGTGGACATCTGGACTGTGTTAGATTGTTTCACTGAATTCAAGCACATATAATAATTGAATGACAATAGAATATCCATCTTTCACAGGACTGAACAAAAAAAAAGGCATACAAAGGAAGAACCATTCTGTGTTTGTATAAACGATACAGTTGAGATAAATATGCAGTACTTTTGCATAATTCTATGAGAAGAAAGATTTGCACTAATAGTGTTTGAACAGGATATCCTGTCTGCTTCTTGTACTATGAATAATCATTAGGAAGATAACAATGTAGAAATTATTAAGTATTGAAACTGTACTATAATTTAGCTTAAAAAAAAAAGATAGGTATACAGCTGCCTTCTCTTAATTCATTGATTAGAGGCATCTGCTCTAATAGTGTTTGTAAATAGAATATCATGTATGCACCTTGTACAACAAAAAACCACTACAAAAACAATATGCAATGCACAAATTACTGAATCTATCCTACTAATTTGATTTGAAACTGTCTCATTGCTATTTTTTCTTCAATAAAATAAAACAAAACAAACAAAAATGAATTAATGATCTAAACATTTAAACAGAAACACTACATCTCCTGGAAGAGAATGTAGTAGGAACTCTTGAAGACATAGGGGTAGACAAAGAGTTCATGAACAAAAATCAAATCGCATGGGAAACACTTGAAAGAATTAACAACTGGGACCACCTCCTATTAAGAAATATTTGCACGTCAAAAGAAATTACCAACAAGTGAATAGACAACCCTCAAATTTTGAAAAAATCTTAACTAATGAGCACTCAGACAAAGGTCTGCTCTCTAGAATTTATAAAGATCTAAAAAACATGAGGGCCTCTAAATTTAAAGACCTAATCCAAAATGGGCATCTGAGATAAATACACACTTCTCAGAGGACAAAATTAAAGAAGCGAATAAATATATGAAAAAATGCTCCACATCACTAGCCATCCGTGAAGTGTAAATTAAAACAACACTGAGATACCATCTCACTCCAGAAAGAATGGCTATCATAAGGAAATCAACCAACAACAAATGTTAGAGAGGAGGTGGGGAAAAGGAGCCCTTCTCCACTGCCAGTGGGAATGTAAACTGGTACAACCATTGTGAAAATCAGTGTGGTGACTCCTTAAAGAACTAGGGCTGGAGATCCCATTCAAGCCAGCTATCCCCCTACTCGGAATTTTCCTGGAGGAACTGAAAAATCATATCATAGTGATATATGTGTACCTATGTTTACAGCAGTACAATTTGTGATAGGCAAATCTTGGAAACAACCAAGATGCCCATCGCATGAGGAATGGTTGAAAAAGATATGATATTTCTATACAATGGAGTATTACTCAGCTATAAAGACTGATAAACTTGAAGCTTTCAGATTTAAGTGAATGCCTCTTGAAGAAATAAACAAAATAAACCACCCCCAAATTTGTAACTATTGCATAGTTTCCCTAGAATAAGTACTCAAAAGAAGAGTTGCAAATAGAAAGGTATAACACAAAGGAAAGTGAGAACTTAAGGATTGTACAATGAGAGGGTGAGGAGAAAATCTGGGAAAAATGACAGTGCCAAAGCCATACATTTATATACAGTAGATGGGCAAGGCGATGATCCTGAGAAACATCAGTAGGTTTTTGAAAGTAGTAGTTAAATGGTTGGATTCTCAACTTGACTCTCTATGTATGCTAATAACTGTGAACTAAGCAACTGCACTGAAGATAGCAATGTGTAATGGAAGTGTCACGCTTGGAATGCCTGTCATTCTGGTCCTCTAAACATGTACTTCTTGTCATGACATAACAATTATTACTATACTGTCTTTCAAATAAATTTTTTTCTTTAAATAAAGGATAAAAATGAAAAAAAGACACAAGAAAATAAAAAGGCACAGGCCTGTCCTGCTACAAAAAAAAAAAAAAGATTACTTATTTCTTTGCCACACTATACTTCATTTAAAATCTTCTACTTTGTTCTTCAGTCACTCCTGCTCAGGGATGGTAGTGGGAATTCTCATCCTATTCCTGGCTTAATAACTTCAGGTCACTCTGTGGTCCCTTCAGCACCCTCGCCTTTTTTGCTTCTCCTGACTGAGACACACAGCATGCCTTGGCCATTTGCAACCTGACCAGGGGGGAACCTTCCCTGAAGATGTGAGCCAAAGCTGGCCTGAATGTTCTGATAAAGTTGCTTAGGTTAATACTCAAGACAGCGAAAAAGCAAACATGCTGCTAGACCACGGAAGCTCTCCACAGCCCTGGGCCAAATCCCATAAGCCTTCTGAGAACTCCAAAGCCCCTAGCCCGTGTGGCAGGTGCACCTAAGAGGAGCCCACCTTTCTCACTGTCTGCTGCTAGCACAAGGTCACTCTTTGCAGGTAAATTTCTCTAATAATGCTTTGGACTCATCCCTCTGGTATTCACTGCTTCTTTCTTTGTAATCCCAACATTTTAACCAAACAGATAGGTGGTCAGTGATTGTTTCCGCTAATTTTTAGCTTAGTAAACTATTTCCAAACTTTCTTCACATAGAACCATCTATTCCTGGAAAAGTTTTTGATATCAACTTTGTTACTTTTCATGTGCATGGATATTTGCAAGCATAGGGTACATTCACATCATTTTGTTTGTTTCCTGCTAGTTTCATATATTTGTTGTACAACAGAGTGTCTCACTTGCTAATATGTTAGCAAATTATTACTATGCAGAAATTATTACTGTGCATTTAAATCATCTTTCTCTGCCCTGAACTCATCCAGGGAGCTTCTCCATAAATTGAGAAACTTATCAGTCATATTCTGTGCTACATAATTTGAAACTTTTTCTTAATACATCTATTCATTGAAGACTTGACTTTTCGGGGTCCCCATAAAACTGTTTAGACACATTGACTTTTCAGGGGTACACTTTTTTACTGCTTTTAAAATTCCATTGGCCGGGCGTGGTGGCACAGGCCTGTAATCCCAGCACTCGGGAGGCTGAGGCAGCAGGATTGTTGTGAGTTCGAGACCAGCCTGAGCTACAAAATGAGCTTAAGGCCAGCCTGAACTGCATAGTGAGACCCTGTCTCAAAAAGACAAAAAAAAAAAAAAAAAAAAAAAAAAAAAAAAAAAAAAAAAAAAAATTCCATTGATGAGTTCTATATCTAAATTTAATTTTTATTTTTATGTATTCTTCACAAACCATGTATTTTATATATCGTTTTAAAATTAATAAGAAGATTTACATGTTTGAAATGCTAATATTTCCTCTGCATCTGTAGTCTGTCAGGGTAAATTTTTAGAGTTTCCTTTTTGTTACATGCAGATCTACAAAGTTGGCCTATTTTATTGATCTTAAAATACCAGGTATCATTTTACACTGTTGTTTTAATTAACATTGGAAACTTTGTCTCTATTGCATGAATTCTGTCCTTAATTTATTTCTTTTACTAAAACTTCACATTTTTAAACAGACTTTATCATTTTGTATTTTTAATTCTAAGTGAAATACAGATATAACTATGGATTTCTAATTTGCATGTCTACCTGGTATTATATATAAACCTTAAAACTGTTCTCATTGCATGGATTTCTGATCCCTGTTTCCTCTTCTACAATTATAATTTTTACCCTGGGGCATCCCCGGCGGTAGGCGATGAAGCTGTGTCTCTCATGCCTTCTGCAGTCGCTGTGTCCATCAAGCCAGAGGCACCTGCGTGCTATCCCCAGCCCTGCCTGGTCACTGCCCAGCCCTGACATGGAAGCTGGTCTACTCATGCTTAGGAACTTGCATTATATTTTGTCTGATAGTGTTAGACCATCTTTATTTGTTCTAACATTTCCCCGTTATTTCTTTTCTAGCTTATTATTTCCAACTTGTACTGTGTTCTTTTATTTTTGGTCTGTTTCTTATAAATCTCAATTTGACGTTCTTTATATTTTAAGTAGGATCTGCCTTATTCCCATGAATAGTGGTAATTGATATATGTGGACTTATTCTGGTGATATTATTTAATGTTTCTACTTCAAAGTTTTTCCAGTCATTTCTCTTTATCATTCTTGCCTTTATCAAACTAATCCAATTTTGTCTGTCCAGTGTTTATTCCTTCTATGATTCAGACTTTATTCACCCAACTCCCATTCTCCAGTGGTCACATCTAAATTCTAACGATGTTGGGCCTGGGGAGAGAGCTCAGAGTTCTAAGCGTCTGCCTGGCAGGAGTGGAAGCCCCGGTTCAATCCCCAGCACTGCATGCCGTACTTGCCTAGAAATCCATGCTCGCTGTACTGGCCTCAAAACCTGGCACAGTGGTGCACCCCTGCAACTCAGTTCTGGGGAGGCTGAGATAGAAGGACCACTCTGAGTCCTAGCTGCAAGACCCTGCACTAAATAAGTAAATAGATATTTCAAAAATTAATTGTAACAATGTTGATATTGCTCCATTAATATCTAGAAAAAAAACAGCACCCTTCAATTTTGAATGTACATTTCACAATAATTTTTATACTCAGATCTGGGTTTTTATGTTTTTTTTTTTCTCATCTTATTTATTTATTTATTTATTTATTTTGCATTTTAGAGAAGGGCCTACAGGGTGTTCAGGGTCTCACTACTAGATTGGACTCTCCGTGATTCTCCCGTTTACAGCCTCCCAATAGCTGGGATTACAGGTGCGCCACTGCACCCAGTCTCAATCACCATCTCAGAGTGCCCTGGAGGGCAGGGCCAGCGCATCAAGCCCATGGACTTGAAACCCCAGCCCCGGCGCCTGCTTGCAGGTGCTTTAATCCACTGAGCTATTTGGCCAGCCCTTAAATTTTGTTTTTATTGCTTTCACCTTTTGTTTCCGCTTGTGCTCTGTTCGCCACATGTTCTTACATGAAATCTCCAGGTCTCTCAGACAGTGTTCAGAGGTACCAATTCTACTCTGCCACCAGATGTTAAACTTTTCATTACTGAGGCCATGGTTTGCCATTTTGTTTTCATAGTGCTCTGTTTTTGTTCCCCAGAAGAGGTTGTTTCCTCCTCTCTCTAAAGATAGCGATTGAGCTTGTTTTCAGGAACTATGGCTTTTTGTGCATACTTTTTCTTGTTTCAAAATTCAGGGCATATGTTTTATGCTCTAAGTCTTTTTGCTGTCCTCTTTGTGGCAAAGCAGGGCTTGGTTGCAGGATGAGGGCAGATGTGGCAGTCTCTGCTCTCCCAGGCTGGACTCCTCACTCTTCATTCAAGTCGCCAGCCCTGTGGGAAAGTCCCTGCTTCTCAAGAGCAATCCCCGCACTCACCGTGACACAAGTGAGAGGGTCTTATGGTTGTCACTGCCTGGCAAGAAGTGGAGGGAAGGAGATTGCCCCCCTCTTGCTTCTCAAGTGCTTCCTTCATCATTCACTAAAAAGGGGTCTTCCCAGCTGCTTGTGTCTGTTATGTTTAGAGCCACAATATTCCTAACAACTTTCCTCTTTCATTCTAAATCCTCTAAGTATCCATAATTTTCTTTGTTAAACTTGTTCCACTTATGATATAAGAAGTCCTCCAAATGGCTGTCAGAAACAGCATCCTCTTGTCAAAAGTATTATCAAAATAATCTTTGTTAAATATATTCATTTTTTGGTTTGCTGAGAAAAGGTTAACAATGAAGTTGTTACTTATGAGAGTTCACATTGGTCTAAATCATCTTCCTCAAGAAGGGGAAGTAAAGAATGAAGAAGTCCTGGATTTTGGTCCAGACTTGAGTCCAGTGCTGGCGTGGAGTCTGCACATGGGTGGCCCACAGCGACTGTCCTCTTTCCACAAGGGCTGCAGCCCGGATGCTGTGGGGGGGGGGTCTTGGGTGTGAGGAAATATGTGAGGACTCTCAGTGTGGCTGTTACTGGGAAGAGAGATTGGTGGTTAACTGACTTCTAAGAAAGCACTCTTTAAATAGTGGCACAGGCATGGGAGAAGATGGCAATATGCCAAGCTCATGATTGGATAGAAGCAACCCGGAAGGTCAGGGGCTGCCCTGGAAAGGCAAGAAGAGCCCACAGGTACATGCACACACATGTGTACACACACATCTGTACACACACATGTCTTCAGTAAAGTAAGCTGGGACAGCAGCCTACACATCTCCCACATCTCCCGGTGTGGAAGAGAGTGGCTCTGCATAGAGTGGACAGCAGAACTGCACTGATTGCTGTCTTTTTCTGGTGCCAGAACAAGAACATAGAGTATGCCTGCACACACACACCTACACACTCATGGGTCCGTGCATGCACACAAGCACACACACACACACACACACACACACACACACACCAAGAAAGGAACAAGACATTAAAATAAGTATTCCAAGTCATGGGGAACACACTCCCAGAAGTTGACTCTGAGGTCAGTGGAGGAAGGTGAGGCATATCCTGTGGTGGGCGCACTGAGGCTTGGGTGGTTGTGCATGACCCCCACACTTGCTGAGCTGAAGGACAAGGACTTTCAGGTTCTGGGTTCCTGAGCCACAAAATACTGAAGCCCCACTTGGGATATCAGAGTCTACCTGGAAGCCAAGAACATGGGAAAGAAACTAATGTCTGTTGGACATGTGCGTGTGGGGCCCACAGCCAGGTTCCCGTCTCGGACCACACCTCACTCCGCTACTGCCTGTAGGCACATGAGGAAGCCGAGGCTTAGGCTCTAAAGTTCATCTTGCCTGCACCAGCTCCAACGGGGCACTGGCAGGGCCCTGGCAAGGTTTCTGTGCCCTGTGGCAGCACCCAGCTGCAGCTGCACGCTGAAGTTCACACCACCCTGCCAGGTTCCCTCAGAGCAATGATGTTGGTTATGGAAGTTTCAGAAACTTCCAGTTGCAAATCAAACTCTGATTTCATGGAAAGTTATTAAAGAAATCTTGACTTTTAATAATGAAATAAAAGTTTATGAAAGCACAATTGATTGTCCTCAGAATGAATCATAATTTACATTTAATCACAGAGGCAGTGCTCAGCATTAGAGTAGCATGCCAGTGAGGCTACCTGACCCTTATATATTTCAGGGGTGAACAGCTCCAAGAGATCCATCCTAGAAGATACACGTGGCCATAGCAGATTTAAATGGCACCCACTGGCTCAATCAAACACCGACTCTCTGTGAAAAACCAGGTGTACAGAGCCCAAGAGAACAAGACAGATCTGACTGCTCCCTTCCAGAACGTGGCCCTATTTCAGCAGGATGGCTGTACTTACTCCAGTCCTGCAGGCCTGGCACATGTGAGTGGTCAGGAAGAGAGGTGCCAGCACGCATTGGGGTCCTTGAGGAGGGCTCATGGGACATGAAGCTGACAAACTGATCTATGTAACTGCAAGTCCATGTGCTACCCTACCCCTGTCAAAAGCCCTCTAATGACCACACTGCCCATCTGCTTGGCAGGACCTCTGTTGCATGGTAGGAAAGGTTCTCCCAGACAGTATTCTGTCCAGTTGCATCTCATCCCTTCACCCACCTTATCCCCTCAACACCGAACTTGTTTCAATGCTCATCCACACAGTGTTAGTGCTTCTGCTTTGTACTGTCTTCACTGTGGCTTCCTACCCAAGTCTGGCTTATCCTAGGCACCCTTTACTCTTAGTGCAGGGAATCAGTGCAGGACCACAGCTTTAGTGCCTGCACTGGATGCTGCATCATAAGCCTTACCCCTGCCTCAGCCAACTCCACGCCACTTTCACGACTGGCTAGGTGTCTCCTTTGTGCTGCTCTTGGTGGCCTTGGAGTGCTATCTCTGAAGGGCATCTGTCCATCTAGGTTCCTCTCCTTCCTGCAGCAGCCCTGTGGGCCCTGACCTTTGTTTGAAGGCATTGTGGGTGATTGGAAGGCTTAGCTATGTGGGCACCTTGGACTGGATGTCTCAATGGCTGGGTTACACAGGAAAGGCACTACTTTGCTTCTCAACCTCCCTGTGCCTTACATGAAAGTAAGAGAATCTCTCCCTCTTAGGGCAACAAGTGATCTGCTAAGAATGTTATCTCTAGCACTAAGGACAATGGCAGCCTCCTCCTTTTTATGCAGGCCTCAAAGGTGAACATGTGGCCAACTGACCAAAAAGTCTAGCAGCAGCCACAAATGGGCTGGTCACTACACTGACCCTCAGGGACTAGCGGGGATTTTTTTGTTTGTTTGGTTTGGTTTGGTTTTTTGTCCTTTCTCTTTCCAGATTTCCCTGTCCTCCGACTCTGCCTGACACCCTCTTGTGGGCCAAGTGGGAAGTGCATCCTGGCACCTGCGGGTGCTCCTAAGCAGTGGGCTGAACTCTTCTGCAGCTGCCCTGGCAAGCAGTTTTAGACTCCAGTGAGGTTACACTCCGTGTGGGCTTCCAAGGGTGCAGATGCCAAGGCCCTTCGTTAGACTTGGCTGAACCAAGCCACACTTCTAAGGCCATCAGTGGCTGCTGTTCTCAGGGTAGGTAGTTCAGGCAGCCTAGGTTTTGTCTGAGGACCAAGGCACCAAACACAGGCCACCAGCACTTTGTGCTCCATCCATCCATCCAGTGAGATGAGCTAAGGACAGACAGGCAGTCTCCCACATGCCCAATCCTGCCATATGCAGATGAATTACGTTCTTCTTCTGATGATATGTGGCTCCCCAAGCTCTGAAGTGGCCATGGAATGGGCTTGCTAATACGGGGGGCCATTTGAGCCTGGAAGTCACCTTCAGAGAGAAAGGCAAGAGGGAGGCAGGGAGGTGCAGGAGGCAGATACTGCCTGGAGCAGCCTCTCCCCAAGCCTGCCTTGAATCCTAGCTCTACCCCCTATCCTACCACCCCCATCCATACACGGCATCCAAGAGGCCACCACCCTGTACAAATGTCCAGGCCACTTGGGCTTCCTGAGAGCAGGCATGGGTACTTGTCACACAGAATGCCTTCTTATTTTTTCCTTGATCTCAAAACCCTGAGCTGGATCAAGGCGATAGTATTCCTGGGCAAAGATTTACATTTGTGCAGATACTTGGTAATAAAGCATGACCTGAAATGGAATCCAGCTACCAAATCAAGCAGTCACCCTTGGGAAGCTTTGCCTTCTAGAATAACAAAAAAAGGCTCAGAAATATATTGGATTATTTTGCTGAATTCATGCACCTACAGTATTTAAATGGCAATGGAATACCCCCCTCTGACAAAACCAAACCAAAAAGAGGATACAAATAGGATATTCTGTATATACAAAATAGGATAGATATACAGCTACTCTCTCTTAATTCAATAAGAAGAAAGATTCGTATTAATAGTGTTTGGACAGAATATCATGTCTGCTTCTTATACTATGAATAACCACTATGAAAACAATAATATGCAATGTATGAATTATTGAAATTGTAGAAAGACTGCAAGGTCAGCCAACATTTTGGCCCTAGCCTTTCAAAGTCAGTGAAGACTCAAGACATAGGAGAACCTGTACTGTAACATCATAGAACTCAGTTGTGCCCCAAATTTTCTGACCAAGGAAATTATGGAGCCACAGAGGAAAGTGATCTATAGTGTGCCTAAGGAGAGTCACTTGGAGAGAAAACTTTCTCTCAGGCTTCCACAGAGACCAAATTGGTCAAGCAATGGCCGTGACTCATCCACAAGGCTGACATTGAGAAAGGACCTACAAAGTGTGGTACAGGGTTACAGGATAAACCTTGAGGATACCTGACTGACCTTATCTGATATGAAAGTTATATTTCTTTTTATATTGGTCTTGCTTTATCTTGGTCTTAACCAAGCAGCAGAAAAGTATAAAAAGGAGATATATAAAGTAAAGCCATATTAATATACTGAGCTGTGAATGGGTGAATGGCTCAAGTCAACAACTTCTGTGGATAACCCACTACTATTGTGGACTGCTGAACTGTGTTGGATTGTTTTATTTAAAAAAATAAAAATAAATAATCTGCTAAGCTATCTGGCCAGCCCAATAGATCGTGTTTTGACCATGGAATTTTGACACAACCAATGCTATGCTTATTTTATCCAAAAGAATACACTGAAATTTAAGATGGAAAACTTACAAATAGGTTTGTTTTTATACTGATAATATACAGCATGTTCACGGGATGAAGGAAAACATGATTCAAGGAAAAATGGCACATGCATGGACAGTCTGAGCATAAAATGTGGATGCATATAGGGAATCTTACTCATATTCAGTTATCTTACGTTATTTACTTGCTATTTAAATAATAATAATTATTATCTTGGAAGTCGCTTCAAAGAAATGACAGACATACATGTTTTAAGTGTATTGTTGTAATATAATTTAGAAGAGCCGGGGCTTTGTGATATTGTTATTTTGTTGTTACTGTTTTAAAACACCACCTGAATCCCTTGCAGGTCTATTAAAACAACTTACAAAGAAAAAAAAAATATTGAAACTGTCCTACAAATCAGTTTTGAAACTGTTTCATTACTATTTGTTTCTCAATAAAATTAATGGAAAACAAAATACTACCAAAAAAACAAAATAAAAAAAGAAGTCTTTCTTCTCCCCTCCCCATTTCACGTCCTGTTAACCCAGGACCTTCCAGGAAAAAACCATCCTTCATCCTGGAGCAACTGGCCTGAGACAGAGTTCTCTGTGTTGAGGACCAGGGAAGGGAAGGCGAGGCGGAGCCAGGTCCCAGGGGCCACCATGCGGGCCTGCACCTGACCTTCCACAGCCAGCACACGCGGGAGCTCTCTGCCAAGCTGAGCCTTGGCTCTGCTCGTGCAGGAACTGACAGAGGCGCGCTCAGCTGGTCCTTCACCCTCGTCGTTCCCTCGTCTCCCGTTTCCGACCTCCTTGCTCCCCATGCGCTCTCATGACCCAACAGCCTGTTTGCACCTTCTGAGCCACCACGCAGGAGACAGAACTGGGAAACTTACTAGAATCAAGCGGAGGTCCCTGGTGTCAAACCTTAAGAAAAAAACCTAGAGCCTTGAGGTTAGCAGAAGAGCTCCATGCACGTCTGTCTGGTCACAAGAGCTATGGTAAGACTTTGTCAGGACTACAGCCTTGCACAACTTTACACAAAAGGCGCTTCTTTGAGGACAGTGCCAAGAAGTTGCCAATTCACCCTTGAACCGGTTATAAGTGGCTATGGATGTTGCAGTAATCTTTTTTCAAAAAAATTCACATGACCCTTCTCACTTTACCTTTAAAATTCAAGTGTTGCTTTACCTCAATTACCCCCATAGTTTACTATGGAGAGTATATTCTCGTTGTGACATGTATTCCTGTCTTTGAAGAATCTCTCTTCTTGTTACTCAACAGACAGCACGGAGGAGCACCTGGACAGCTCTCCTTGAAAGAAGAGCTATCATCTCCATTTTGGGCTGGGCCCGACTCTATTTCCATGTATTGATATGTACGGAGCTGCCCAGGACTTTCTTTACCCCTTCAGTTGGCATTAAGCAGCTCATATTGCTCTCCGGCAGGTGTGCTTCCCCAGTTGCCCCCACCTGCTGTTCTCTGGTGTGAGCCAGGTCAAGATGGGACAAAGAGCCAGTGCTCCACACTGTCAGCTGGGACTGAGCCCCGAGACAGAGCTTATGACTTCCTGGGGCTTGGAGGATTGCACCTTAGAGCTGAAGCACAGACCCCCTAGAATTAGAGACCATCTCAACTGTGTAATGCACATTACTTTCTGCATATCGCAGTGGTAGATGCAGGCCTCCTACCTGCCCAGCTCTCGGTGCTCACCCACTTCCTGCCCTTCTCAGTCATTCGTCCTCAAGCCACTCCTCCTTCATGACTGACTAAAACCCAGATTTGGCCCTGGGTTGAGGCCTTTGTTTCAGATAGCCATCACCATGGCTGGACTTAGGACCCCTTGGCTCCTCACGAATATGTTTTAGTGTCTTTATTCTCCCCGTAGATTGCACTGAAGTGGTAGATTGGAGGTAACTTGATAGAATTCCAATAACTTATCCATGGGATTACAAATATAAATTTCCTGGACCTAGCCAAGGACCAGGGAGGACAGTGCATGTGTGCTGAAGTCATCCATGAAGGCAATTGTGAACACTGAGCCCCTCCCCCGTCTCTCCTCTACTGACTTATGCCCAGAGCACTGGTGGCTAGACCGGGCCCTCCCCACAAGGAAAGGCGTCATTCCTGGGGGGCAGATATCCCCAGAAGCACTGCCTATGTGGTTGAAAGATCTGCACTGTATCCCCCTTCAAGTCTTCTTCACACACCATGCACACTCAGAACATCAGGTTTTTCTCACCCATGGAAATCCCTATTCCAAACCCCTGAATCAGCTGCACATTTGAACCACACAGCACGTATTTTCCATTATATTTGTTGGTACAAGAGGTTGACCATGGTCAAGGACAAAAGGACAAATGAGTTGGCAGAAGGCAGAGTCACACCAGTAGTGCAATCGATTCCTTGGAAGATCTCAGAGGGAAGGACTCCTTTTGCACTTGCATGGTGAGGGCTTTCCCTCCATAATAAAGAATGCTATGCTGCACGAGAAGAGATAGCAAGTGGGGAATATGGATGGATCCAATCCAGTCTGCTGACTCCAGTAGAGGACTGGGCTGCCCTGCTCCTCCCCTAAACCTCCTCACTACACACCGTAGAAGGGGCTGAGTATCCGAGCTCCAGGGTCCCACCCAGGCCTCCCAGTCCCTTGTCCTTGAGCAGTCAAGGCCTATTTTTATGAAGGCTTTAAGACCTACAGCAGTCAGAAGAAATTAGTCAACCTGCATTGAGAAAGAGCTGGCAGTGCCCATCCTGGCACTTTATCCCCCTCGTAGCACACGGAGCTGCTCCCTGGGGTGCACTGTGTCACCTCAGCCACCACATCAGCAGCACAGCATTGGCCATACCTTGCCAGAGAAGCCAAGTAGTGGCATCACGGGTGCCACATACGAAAGGAGCCTGTCTGACACGATCGTCTGCTTCAAATAACAGCCAGACAAGCAGTCTGGTGCCTAGTTTGAGTCAGACAGCCACTGGGAGTGAGATACATCCTGATAGTAGGGCAGTGGGTCACCTCAAGGTGGTCTTGGTTACATGCAGCAGTTAAATATGACTTCTCCCATGAAATATGGGGCACATCCTTCGGAAACCAGCCCTGGTGCCTGTGCTGGAGGCCTCCGCTGCACTGGGCTGGAGAAAGGCTGTGCGCTCAGAGTCCAGCGCTTCCTCCAGAACCCTCTTCCCAACACGATCCAGACACTTGCTTCTGAGTCCCAAGCAGAGCAGCAGGCAGGTGATGGAGTGAGGAAAGCTTGGAAGAGCAAACACTACATTAACAAGTTGGAAGGAAAGCCAGGGTTGGTGATTGCAGTCCCTGGAACTGCCTGTGACAGTGACTCTAAGTACAGGTCCTCAAGGGCCCTCTTTAATAAATTGATAAGGCCTATTTTCAATTAGCTCAGCATTTGTATAACAACAGTTAATTTCCATAAAGCCCTCAGAGTAACATCGCCTAGTTAATAAGGTTAGTCGCCCTTTCTGGAGTCTTCATCCCGCTTAATGGTGCCTGACAAATGCTTCTTGTCACACATCAGGACCCCATATTGTGCAAGCTGGTTCTGCTTTCATGGTGACTTCTGAAAGAAACATCTGCAGAGGGCCAGCCAGATACCTCAGCAGATTAAAGCATAAAATAGGCTTCGATCCTTGGTCTGCTGTGCTGGCCCTGCCCCCAGGGTGCACTGAGATAGCAATTGAGACAGGGCGAGTGGCATGTGCCTATAATCCCAGGGCTTGGGAGGCTGAAAACAGGAGAATCACTATGAATCCAATCTGTGTAGTAAGACCCTGTAGACCCTGTATTAAATACAAAACAAACAAACAACATCTACAGAGGGCCTGGAACAGCTAGGCCTCCGAGGCGGGAAGGCCGGGTTCCTAAGCCTGTGTGTGCCTTTCCTGGTGCAGGCACCTAACAGCAGCAGGTGCAGCACCTTCTCACCACAGCCAGGGCTCTCTGCGCACCCCGGAAGTCTCACTCACGACACTGACGAATTTGACCAATGACTTTCGGCCATGTGCTACTTCACTCCCTCAAGATGGCATCTGTGCCAGGGCAGCAGGAGTGACGCTACTCTGAAAATGCAAAGTACACAGTGCTCTGAAGTCTGAAACTTCTGAGTGCCACAAGTGGAAATATTCACAGCATAAGACTTCGCCATGTGCACGAAATTATTAAGGCTGTTGTATAAAACTACCTTCAGGCTATGTACATATGATCTATATGAAGCACAAATGAATTCCTGTATATGCTCGAGTCCTAGTCTCTAGGTACCTCATTCTGTATATGCAAATATTCCAAAATCTGAAATCTAAAACGTTCTTGGTCTCAGGCATGTCAGAACAGAGACATTCAGCCTACCGCCGGCAGGGCTATTGCTGGATCCCCGCAGAATCTTAGGCAAGCACTCTCCACTAGGTATTCCCATTCTGTGACCAGGCATCACACAGCTGACCACATAAGAAAGCCAAGGCAGGGGTGAAAGATCTCCAAGGACGCAACTTTCTCCTAACCCTTTTCCTAAGGATTAACTTTTAGTGGCGACCAGCTTAAAGCCTCCCAAGTCACATTCAGTGTGTGTTCATGTGAGCTTTGTATGGAGTGAAAGCAGCAGCATGGAGATTGCAAGATCCAGAACATTCCCTCAGAGGAGATTCATTCTATTCTGCAGTGCTTGCTTCTCCTCCTCTTCTCTCTGGGAAGCCTGGGGATAAAGTCTGTGTGGAGGAGGAAGAGGCAGCTGTGGCCATCACAGTGCAGACAGAGAGGCTCAGAGACAGAAGAGACTTGGGTGCCTGGAAGACCTTGAGAAAGGACACCCATCCACCAACCAACCACTGGCTCCTTCTCTGGTGGGAGGGAAGCTCAGCCCTCACATTTCTACGGATCCCGTCATTTAGTCTCTGCCACAGCTTGGGAAGCAATGGGCTTACTGATGAAGAACTAGGGAAGGTGACAAGGAGTCACTCATCTCATGGGTCCTCCCTTTGCCCTCTGGAGCAGGGCTCCACCTCCTGCGCTCTTCCCTTTCACATGTGACCCCATAGGCAACAATATGTGGCTTCTAGTTCGGTTCCTGTGTGAGAGGAGAACAAGGCCCCTGCCTGGTGACAGCAGAACCTGGGCTGTGCCCTTTTACCAAAAGTCCCAACTTTCAGAGGTCGAACAGTGGCCCCTCTTAATGCTGAGAACCTATTCCCTGTTCCTTCAGGATCAGAGTGGGAGTGGTGTGCAAAGAGCCCCTCTGCACCATGGTACCCATTCTGCTGGTTTCTCGCTACTTCACCTTGCACAATGCCATTACAGAGTTCTCCTCAACAATATCACACCATGCTGCTATTTCCTGCTAGTGCCCTCACTGACTCAGCAAGAAAGAGACCTTCACCACAGGCAGGAGACTAGAGCCATTCTGGCCCTCATCTTGTCCACCCTTTGTCCATCTTTCCTACCATTTGCCAATTAGGGAGCTGGACACATCATCCAGCCCCCTGGGCCTTGGGTTCCCTCATCCCTGGGATGGAAACCCGTGACTTCAAACCCTCCTTCTAACGTTGAACTCACCACCACACACTCCTAAGAGTACAGTGCCTTTGGGCTAACCGACTCAGCTCTGCCAGGACATGACAAAGTTGTCAGGCCCATTCCCTGGCACTGCCCTTGTTTTTGTCACTGGACATCTAGAAAATGACCCTCCACTAGTTTAAGAAGTACAGTAGACTCTCTCTGTGTGTCTTATCCATGGGGATAAGTTCTAAGAACCCCCAGAGGATGTCTGAAAATACAAATAGTACTGAGCCTTATATATACCGGCAACCTATAATGAAGCATAATTTTTCAATTAGGCACAGTAAGAGATTTACAATACCTAATAATAAAATTGAGCAACCATAGCAATATACTGTAATAATAGTGACTGTGGTCTTTCTGTCAAATATCTTAAAGTACCTTTTCCTTTTCACTTAAAGAAAATGCCTTACAGTTTCCTCCACCCACTAGCATTCCCTGAGCGCTTTCTGTGTGTGCAGCCATGCTCCTGCCCAGTGGCACACAGCACATCCTCTCTGAGGGGCTGCAGCACCACTGTGCAGGGCACAGAGTGCTCGGGAGTGTGCAGTCGGCATAGGCACTTCACAGCAGACCTGGGCTGGCGTCCTGCCTCTCAGTGACATCATTGTACTACATCAAGGAAGTGCTCTCTGCTTCTCAGCTTTGGTGTCCCAGGTGTGGGGTTAATGGTAGGGCCACCACTGGCCACTTTAGGGTTTCTTCTGTACCATCTAAATTGCACTGTCATTGTTCTCATGCTTTAGGGCCCTTGCGAGGAAGGGCTCCTTGACACAGTTATATCTGAACAATCCACCTTTACAACCAAGATGGTTAACTTGGTGGCTAACCTGAAGGTACTTCACAGTGTGATGCAAAACATAAAGATATATATATATATATATATATATATATATATATATATATATATATATAAAACTTTATAAGGAAGGGTCTACAGGGTTTTTAGGGTCTTACTACTAGATCAAACTCATGGTGACCCATCTGTTTACAGCCTCCCAAGAGCTGGGATTACAGGCATGCACCACCATACCCAGTCTCAATTGTCATCTCAGCCTACTGGCTGCATGGCAGGCCCAGGGATTGAACCCCTGGCCCCTGCACCTGCTTACAGGTGCCTTAATCCACTGAGCTATTTGTCCATCCCTAATGCTTTGTTCTCTCTAATGCTTATTAATCCTCTCCCTTCTTTGGCCTCATTTACTGCTTAGACACATGTGTCCCAACACTTCTGGGTCCTCAGGAATCCGTGCTTGTGTTTCTTCCATCTACTTAAGTTTCCTCTCTAGCTCTGGGCCAGCCTATGGGCTCATCTTCAGCAGCAGGCTCCACTATGGGAATTCCTGATGCACCAAGTCCCTGAAGCTGTCCCTTCATGGGGAACACTAACACTTGCTTCTGCCAGAGCCTTGTAGTGGCATGAGATCAACTTCTGATCATCTGCTTTTGTTTAACCCCATGGCATGGATGGTGAGAATCAGAGCCCTACATGTTTGTATAACAGAGGCTTGGATTTCAGCTTCTCAAAAGCAATTTTTCTTAACACAGTCTAGAGTAGGTTCCTACAGCCTCAGCCCTGAGTTTGCTGTTCTGCTCTACAGAGGAGCTCACATGGGCCTGGGTCCCACAAAGCGGAGCCTATGGTCCAGCTCGGCATCTGCTTGTACACAGTACTGCAAACTTTGCCACGAGGGACAGCCCTGCCACTTCCACCATGGCTTCCTTTGCAGCTTTGAGTCTCTCTTTTTGTTTTGTGGATCTTTGTCATGGTTTGGGGTTCTTGCAAGTGGAGCAATATAATACAGAACTCATTTTATAATAGTATTTTATAATTAATCACTCAAGAATCATGGACAAGAAGTACAGGAAATCTGTCTACACACATAAACGCTAAAGACTCCAGCTCAGGGCCTAGATCCTACTATCCTGCATGAGTCTAGCTGAAAACCTAGAGCTCTTGACTGTGCCTCCTCCAAGGCCTAGAGCCCACATCATGCAGGTCCACTTCATGGATCTGTTCTGGGAAGGCCCAAAGGTCAGTGGTGGAAGCTAGGAAGTCTATGCCAGCAGGATGAAGGATCTATGCTAGCAGGCTGAGGGATCTGAACAGGAGCCAGGAAACAATGCTCAAGGTGAGCACCAGAGCTCCCCCTAAGGTACTGTAGCCATCCTCAGCAATGGTGAGGTCCCAAGCTCCTCCAGCAATGAAGAAAGCTGAATTCCCATCAGGAAAGCCAGTGAGACAAGCTGAGCAGTGCACCATCTTCCTCTCCAGAGCCAGGAAGCAATGGTCAAGATGAGGACCAGGGCTCCTCCAGAGTTCATCAGGAAAGCCAGCATGACAAGGTCCTCCAGCAGAGCAGCCCAAGAGAACTAACAGCCTCCAACTGCTCCAAAAGCTTCTCAGAACAGCATCCCTAATGGCACACTGACAGCTTCCGCTGTTCTCCCTTTATGCTGCTGGCAACAACCCCCAGGCGGGCCTCCCACACCCAGCACCTCACTGGTTCAATTCAGCTGGGTGTGAGACACTGACCACCAGTTAGCCATGCACTACTCATCTTTCCTGCCCAGAAGCTTGGACTTCTTGAATTGCTTCATCTGTCACAGGTAAAGGCACTCAAAATTCTAGTCAAGAAAGCAAATTGGCATGTCTAGTAAAATGTCTAATAGGCCCCTCAGCCTCTCCCCGACCACAGCCCAGCCAGTCAGGCTGTTCTGTAGCAACAAATGATGCTGCCAGTCACCCACCGGCTTAGGGCCTCAGGAAATAGCCTTTGCGCTGGTCCAGTGCCAGGACCAGAAGTCTTAGCTCAAGCCGTGATGGCTGTCACTGACCATGCCATCCACCAGCCCACATTGTGCCTCTGTCATATAAGGTACTGTATGTCATTCTGCAGTTAAGTGACAATCTCACTGGCAGCCATTGCAATCCCCTGGGCATCAGCCCAGAGTGGGCATTCAGGAGAAGCAAGACCAGCCTGGAATTCCCTAATCACAGAAACTTGATTCCTACTAGGTCATCACAGCTATTTATTTATTCTCACTAGAAATCGTCAAAAGCTTTGATTTGCAATTTCCTAAATCTATTTACACCTCTTAAAACTGGTGTGCCGGAAGCCCACTTGGCATCTCTGGAAGCCTCCCTCTGCTCAGGGCTCTGCCACAGATGTCAGCCCAGTCTGAGAGCGCCACAGTGCTGACCTCCTGGTCCCCCCTCCTTGCTCAGAGCTGTGCGGCCCCCTCTTGCTTCTCACTGGGTCTGCTGCTCTGCTTCCTGAGCATCTGGCACACGCCCTTCCCATTCTGGAGGTTTTGCCTTTAAGAACAATCATGGCAAAGGAACAGGAAGTGGGGCCTGTGCTTTCTCTCTGTCACCTTCTTACTTTACTCCATCTGCCATCAGAAGTTGGACTGTCAGCAAAATGTTTGAACACTTCCAAATTTTAAGATTTTTTTCTTCTATGAACTCCTTCTTGCCTTCCTTAGAACTTTATTCCAGATTTTTCCATGTGGGCATTTAGTTTTGGTGACACTGATTCTCTGTTAGCTCCTGTGTCAGAATGGCCTCTTCTTCCTCTGCTCTTGCTCAGTCCGATCTGTGGCGTCTCATCATCGCCCAAGTCTCAATCAGGAGAGGCCCGAGGCTCTTCTCCCTTCACACTGGCCTGTAGACTGCGCCTTGTCCTGTGGCTGTCAGATAAGTGCTCTTGGGTCCCTCTGCTTATCTGCTCGCAGTCTCACTCTTCAACACCAAATGCCTTTCTCCACCAGCATTCCTGACCTCTCCATGGAGCTATCATAATAAGCATCTCAGTCTCAGTCCCCCTCCCAGCCTTCCTGTGTCTCCCATTTCAGTAAATAATTCAACATTCAACCAGCAGCTCATGCTATAATCCTGCACTCTTGTGACCACCTGTCCTTACAGTTTATATCTAGTCCACTGGCTAAGCCTGCCACCTCCATCCACAGAATGCACCTACAGCCCAGTACTCTTCCTATCTCCAGCCCTCACCAGGTGATATCTTCTTAGCTGTCCTCCTTACTTGCGCTTTACCTTATAATCTGTTTCCCTTACAAATGTATTTTTCCTGCATGGTTTACAATACCACAAGTGGTCCCCACTCCTGTGTGAAGTTTTCTATAGTGTGGTTGGCCATTGGCCTTCAGATCCAATGTGCACATTCCCAGCTGCTTAACACAGTGTTGAGCAGGATTTTCATTAACCTCTCAATAATGTGGACCCTCACATTTTATTGAGCTGGCTATTGCGTTACCATCAGATTTACTTTATTTTATGATTGCTAGTAATTAGCTCTGCCCAACTAGTTAGCACACGCATTGCTACTTCCTGGTTTTTCAGACTAGTCATTGTCAATTGACTGTTCCCAAGGGAAGACAGCACTGTAGCTCCAAAGCCCCACCCCGCACACACAGCACTGCAGTCCTTGTCTTGGCCGACTTGGGCCCCCAGCCATCTCGGTTAGGTCAAGATTGACCACGTGTCACCACCGCTCACTAAGCGCTCTCTGTGGCTGAGCTGTGTGCTGTGCCACAGCTGCTCTTCACTTCCTGCGCAGCACCTCACTGCTCTCAGCATTCCTACTCCTTCATTTCCTTCACCAGCTTTCAGCTTCTGTTTTTACCCTGCTGTACAAGTTTCACCTCGTTATGTTCAAGCACAGCACAATGACAAATCTCACCTGGAAATTTCTGTCTGTTTGGTCACTTCATCTTTATTTTATTTTTGTTTTAACTTTTTTATTATAAAAAAGTTTAAACTTATGTAAAATAGACTATCCTCACAAAACTTACATACCTACATTTTTCTGGAATATTTTTTGTTTGTTTGTTTGTTTTTGTTTTTTGTTTGTTTGTTTGGGTTTTTTTTTTTTTTTTTTTTTTTTTTTTTTTTTTTTTTTTTTTTTTTTTTTTTTTTTTTTTTTTTTTTTTTTTTTTTTTTTTTTTTTTTTTTTTTTTTTTTTTTTTTTTTTTTTTTTTTTTTTTTT
>PVKA01022318.1:0-37259 GCA_004027165.1 Ctenomys sociabilis
ACTGACCTCCACAATGGTTGTACCAGTCTACATTCCCACCAGCAGTGGAGAAGTGTTCCCTTTTCCCCACAACCTCTCCAACATTTGTTGTTGGTTGATTTCCTTATGATAGCCATTCTTTCTGGAGTGAGATGGTATCTCAGTGTTGTTTTTATTTGCATTTCACGAATGGTTAGCGAGTGGCATTTTTAATGTAACATGAACATCTGTTTTATGGCAAAACCATAAACTTCACATCTTTACAGACCATCCAGCTCTTTTCAGACAGTGGAACAAATTAAAACTAACTACAAAATTGCCAAAACAGGGGATACTCCTTCAATTTGAAATATTCCAGGGAAAAATGGACCCATAACACTTACAAATATGATCTAAAGACTGTAGCTGGAATTATTATTTTTAGATTGCTTTTTCCCAACATATTAAATTATAGTTTGGGGCAATTTTCTTTTCTCAGCATGATCTCAGATCGCAGATGAGCAAGCTAACATTAAATATATAGAGTTAACTGGCTGTTCCAAAAACTAAACAACTGCTTGCCTCAATTTGTTATTTGAAGTTCATTTATGAACATGGAATGGGCACTCACTTTTGAAAAGCAGCTTTCATATTGTAACCTTTGTTTGTGGAAAAGCTTAACATGTTCCAAGTGACTTTGTCACTTACGTACTTCCTGAATCAAAGCGGCTCCAGATCTTTAATATCCCTAGTATTCAGCACTATTCTTTGTAAGGTACATTTTAAAACTTGCCTGCATCTCCAAGAGGACACACAACTTTATTAATAAAGCAGCAAACTCCACTAATAAGTGACTTCCAATGATCTTCCACAGCAGTTGTACAGTTACTTGTTGCAACTATTCTATCTACTTTTAAGATTTAAAGAGGATAATTCTGGAACACTAATTCACTATTTCCTGGCCATTGTTATGTCTAAAAGTGCTGATTATAAAATTATGTTAATGTAACTCTCAGGGCTGGGGAGATGGCTCAGTAGAATAAGCGCTTCCCTGGCAAGCGCAAGAGTCTGAGTTCAATCCCAAGTTCCGTAAAAAAAAAAAAGAGGAAGAAAAAAGAAAAAGCATTGTGAAAATCCAGCTTGTCTGTGTCAAAACCTACACTGAAAGTTCCCTGATACAGAAAAACTTAACAGCGCTGTAATTGGGATGTTGTACTTTCCTCTAAAAATCCAGAGGGCTGAATTTGTGAGATGCTCAAAGAAATTCTCCCAACAGCATAAGCTCACTTTAATAATCAATTTCTTTCTCATTTTTTCTGAATTTAGGACAAGGTCTACAGGGTCTTAGTATGTACATCAGACTGCTTGCAGGCACTTTAATCCACTGTGCTTTTGGCTGGCCTTATTCTTCTATTTTTACATTGTCTCAAGCAAAGTGCCTTATCTTTGGAATACAGGATCGCTTGATACTTGTGCCACCAGAAAAAACGAAGGGATTGTCATACTGAAAGGCCTGGGGGTAATGACATACTAGGACAAAGCATGGTTGAAGGACACTTGGATCCCAGAGATACTTATAATGAGAAATCAAAAACATTGAGAGTTGATGTTTTGGTTCTCTGAACAAAGGGAGAGAAAATTTGAACAATTGGCTTTTATAATTTTTAAAAATAAGTTATGGAGTATTGATACACATGGAAAAGTAAAAAAAAACAAATGAACTAGTTTGGAATGCAAACTGAAAAGATAATTTTTTGACATGTTGCAAGAAAAATCACAGGGCACGTACAAAAGAGGTCGGCAGCATGCAAGCGACAGTATTATAAGCCTGGGTCTAAGAGCAAGTGTTGAAATTCTTTGGGCAATACATACATGTGCATATGAAGTTTCAAAATAAATCCATCCTTTTTAAAAACTCTTATAATATTAGCATTTCTTATATGAGTATTTAGGATTACATGAGAAGAGAGTTAAAAATTCTTGTGAAAGCATCACATGCAGATAAGAAATTATATTTCTAAAAATCTCAGTGTCTTTTGACTCAAGGAAAGTTGAAAGAGTTCAAAGAAAATGTGGCCTGGCAGCCCCAGAAGGAGATGGGTGGGAAGGCAGACAAAGGTAAAGGTACAGGCAAGTTCCAAAAGGGATACTAATTGATTTTAGCGAAGAGCAGTGTGAGATGCATCCTTCAAAACTAGAAAAGACAGACAAAAAAAAAAATCAGAGAGTTATCTGAATCATGATCAAAGAAACATACATCAAACCCAAGACCAGAAGATGCGATCCAAGACTCGACCAATTCAAAGTGTTGGGATGTACACAAGCGTAGAGAAAGAAAGAGAAGTCTCAAGACATACATGGGTTGCATCAGAGCAGTCACAAGAACTCAATTAATTTTCTAGGAGGCTGGATCTGCATGTAAATGACTCTTCTCCTATCCCTAGGAGAAGAGACAAGCACAGTGCTGCAAAGTTGGTGAAAGAGCCCTGAAGTGGAAAAACCTGTCTGCCATGCCCTTGCAGCATGACCTTGAGCGAGTTGCTCAAACTTTTTGTATGCTGGCATCCTCATTTGTAATCATGTGTGGTTGCAAAGATTAAGTAAGTAAATCTATTCTGCAAATATTTGTTAAGTACTGCTGTATCTAAGAAGGTCTGACTAGTTCTGAGGGCAGACACACATACAAAGACATGGAGTCTACATTACAAGATGTTAGTAGCGGAGGCAAAGATGAAAACAAATATGAAAATACAAACTGTTTTATGTAAAATTGCAAGTTCAGGATATAATGCGAATACACCAAGAAAGCTGTGATTTGTTCTGCCCGAGTGAGGGCAGGAAGAGCTTCTGAGCCAATGGCTTAAATTGGATTTTTAAGGATGATTTGAGTTTTCCAGAAAGAAATCAGAGAACAGAGTATTTTGCACCAAAAGGAATTCATGGAAAAAGTCAATAAGACCTTTCAGTTTTGTAGCTCCTCCACAGAGTTTGGTGTGGCAAATGGCACAGAATAAATTACTAGTAAGGGACATAAAGAGAGGAACAAAGACAAAAATCATCAAGGATGACCTAGGTCAAGCCAGGAAGCTGGAGTTAGGTGGTGACATCATCAGGTCCACAGATTAAAAAGTAGGAATAAGCAGAGAAAAAGAGAACTTTCTGATAAACAACTGGAGAGAAATAGTTTCAGGACCTGCCTGATAGCTTTGCAGGCTAAAGTGCCCGCTTAGGCAGAGCATACAGCCAGGGCTCCATGCCTGGCGTGCTATGCTGGTCCTGCCCCAGGGATGCACTGAGATGGTGACTGAGGCTGGGCATGGTGGTGTGTACCTATAATCCCAGCACTTAGGAAGCTGAGAAACAGGAGAATCACTACAAGTCTGATCTATATAGTGAGACCCTGTAGACCCTGTCCTAAATATGGAAAAAAAAAGAAAAGAAAAATAGGTTCATGCTACATAATTATGAACAAGTACCATACAATATGGGCTTTATTTTTGTGATCAGAAAATAGATCAATTACGTCTGTAAAATGTGGTTAAATTTTATGTGAATCAGAGGTGATCACACAGGATATTTACTTTAAAATACCAAAATCTATGAATTAAATGCATGTATAAACAGAAGTACATACATAAATGTTTATATAGGTATGTATACAAATATATGTTGGTATATATACAAATATTTCCTTTTCTCAGCAATTTCAAGTTGATGTAAAGCAATATTTTATTTCAGTTTTCAATATCCATTATATTCTTTGAATAGATATAAAGGTAATTTTCCACTTTTTAACTCATGCTGATAATAATGCCTGACTGAAATTATGTGATCAATGTAGTCTAATTTCACATGTGCTTACCGCCTGTTTTCTGTACACAAGGTCCTGTGTGACAGTTTTCTGTACACTAGCCAACCCATGTACTGATTTCATCTTGTGAGTGTCATGCAGTGGTTTTGTACTAGTAGCTTCAGTGGAGCTCTTTGAGCGTAGAGGACAGAAATAAAGTTATGGGTACAAATGCTCTATGACCCTCTTGATTCAACCTCAATGGATTTATCATTAAAAGAAGAAATATGATGTAACACGTAATTTGAGATTTACCTGCCTGAAAAATTGGCACTCCCATGCAAATAAAAACATTTAACATCCTGTATATTAAATAATACACCACACAAATCAATACTAAACTGATCCTCTTGCTGTGGAAGGAGAGAACAAGAGATACAGATGTATCTAGCATCACTGAGTTGGATGTTTCGCTCCTACTTTTCATGACCTACTCAAGCCAAGAGGTTGATGCAGAGGAATCTGATCAAGAATTGGAATAAGAGAAGTTAATGTACAAGAGGAAATTTCAGTCTGGTTTTGTCCATGTAAAATTGTAACAGTGTAATGCTGAAACTGTCCTCTTCTGTAAACATATATCATCATATTGTTGAAAATTATCTGGGGGCTGGGGAGAGAGCTCAGTAGAATAAACACTTGCCTGAGTTCAATCCCCAGCACTGAAAAAAAAAAGTCTGTGAAATTATTTGTATGGTTATTTTAAAGGTAATTTAAATACCTTTAAATTAAATAGGTTATTTTCCTATGTCATTAACTTCTCTTTATTCTGTAAGTTTTATATTGCTACCATATGTTTTTAAGGTTCTAAAACATCTGAAAGTCATTTTCAGCTTTCCAGTTAATTCTTATCTAGGTTTACTAATGAAGAACTGTATCACCGTTTAGTTGACTAGTTCATATTTCAACTAAATCGTATTGATAGAATAAATAAAAGTAAAGAGCTAGTAACAACAAATGCTGTTTTCATCCAGAAATGTATTTATGAGGTAACATTTCTAAATCTCATATTTAAAATACATATGCCAAACGTTTTAATCATGTTCACTGCAGCTTGTTACAGCAGTTTATTTATATTAAAATCAAACTTGTGAAAACACAACTCTGCACAGTAGGCATTGAAGAGTAAACTTCATCCTTGATGGCCAGGTTTGGGCGTTGAGAATGCCGCTTGATGGATGTCACTCTTCAGAAAGCTACTTCAGGACCCTACCTACAGGGTCAGATCATGAAACAAGCACTATCTGAAAAGTTTGTCTCTGCGTTCATTTGCATATCATTTCACCAAAGTACCACATGAACACACAACTGCAAGCATCTCCATTGATGAAACATTATTGCGGCATTTTACACAAACCTTAAAAGTAAGTGAAATAATGTGGCTTTCACTTTGCTATTTCTTTCACAGTTAGCCACATTTTCATCCACTGCCAAACCACAAATTCCGTAAGAAATCGTAATCAATGCGAACACTACAAAGGCAATTCCATTTCCGTAAGAATATCCGGATAATTTTATAAGCCTCCTGTAACTCCAGATAATCCTCTGCACATTTCTTTATGAGCCACAGGACTCTCAAAGAAACATGGAGAAAGTAGGTTACACTGTGAGTCTACCCGGTGACGACATCCTTCAGCTGCTGGGGCTTTGTTCTCAGCATCCAAGCCGAATGCTACCTGTCTCGTGTTTTCCAAGATGTGATGCAGCTAAAAGAAAATACTAAGCTGGAATGCAAAATGCAGGTCACATGTACAGCCTCATATTGTGGGCCTTTTCAAGGACTATAAATATGCAACAATATTGATATGGCAGCAGGTACAATCTTTTATGGTTTCATTAATTACGGTAATCCTGGATCTTACCGAACAAACGTGCATGTGTATCACATAATGTCAATCAAAATAATTTGAGTAAGGTGTCTAATTGCTCATTCTAATACCAGCCTCCCCCTCAAAAAGGTCACTGTGAATCCTAATTTCCATAAGCCGTGGGCTTCCCTACAACCCTCTTAAAACATGCTTGCCACATATCTGCCCTCTGTTTTGGTGGATTGCTGATGCCTTCACTGTTTCTTTCAAACACTTATCCAATATAATTTCTTAGATTTCTAACTTAAGTTATAACCTAAGCATCCTTTTTAGTTCAATAAATGAATTTTTCAGCATAGATGGTCTAATTTTTCATAAGCAATCTGTTCACCTTTACTCCATAATTTTCTGTACAGCTCTGATTAGACTTCTATTGCTGAATAATTCAAGTTTGCTACCCTTTGGTGCTGAGACAGGCTGTCCAAAGGCCTTCAACCTAAGGAAGTGTTCAGCCTAGAGAGAGACGTGCTTCTCCTTGGCTGGCTAACAGGATGAACTCCCTCCTGCTCTTCAGAATGTCCCTTCAGAGCCGGGCATGGTGGCGCATGCCTGTAATCCCACCACTCGGGAGGCTGAGGCAGGAGGATTGTTGTGAGTTCGAGACCAGCCTGAGCTACAAAGTGAGCTTAAGGCCAGCCTGAACTGCATAGTGAGACCCTGTCTCAAAAAGACAAAAAAAAAAAGAATGTCCCTTCAGGACCTTATCCATAGATTTACCTTCTCGCAGGTACTACTTCCTTCATCTTTTCAGTAATACTATTTCTGCTCTGCCTGGAAGAATATTTTCCTTCTTCCCTTTGCTTAAGTTTTTGACAAGCTGATGAGACATTTCAATAAAATTAAATTTGTCACTCAGAAATTTTAAAAAGGTACACACTCATGTCTCATATCCGCCTCTAAGAGTTATTAATATTTTGAAGACACAAAAGCCACACTCATTAAGGCACATTAATATTTCACCAGTAGCATGTCATTCAGAGTATTCTTAAATAGATATTGACTGGTCATTTTAACAGTTTCCATTTTGGTTTAAATTGTAGTAGAAAATTTCTCAGGCCATTCTGACCTGGAAAGATGCCAAGGGATAAACTGATCAATTTCCAGAAGGGACTAACACGGTTGTCAGGCGGCCTACTAATTTTATGTTTTCTTAATTTGTAAAATTAATAATAATTCAAATAATCTTAATTTGGGAACAAACTTCTTACTAACTTAATGACTGGATTTTACATATTATTGCTCTAAATTGTCAATTTTTCTTTTTTTTTTTTGGCAGAACCGGGGATTGAACTCAGGCCCTTGCGCTTGGCAGGGAAGTGCTTACTCTACTGAGCCATCTCCCTAGCCCTTAAATTGTTAATTTTTCAAAACATCTAGCCAGACAAAAACTTTAAAGAAGAGGTACTAGTTTTTAACTTGAAATATTTAATAAAGCATAACAAGCAACTGCATTACACTTTCGCCACTGAAATAACAGAAAACAAATTTATATCTATATCTAAATCTATATCTATCTATATTTGCCTATAGTATATATTTGCATTGAGGGAGCACAAATGTATATATTGTATAGATATTTATATTTAACATATAAATATATATCAATAATATATAAGGATGTGTATTGATTTGCCTCTCAAAATAATGTAACTGTATCACTTATAAAGTACTTATCTTCAGGAGGCTGTATCAGGAGTTGCAAGCCACTTATATATGCAAAAGTATGAAAATATCACCAAGCTGAATTCATCCAAAAAAAGGAATAGTTACACCTAAATCATGTAAGGATAACTTTTTGCTCCTGTTCACCTAAGTGATACGTTATTTACAATGTACTTTGTTGCAAACAATGTTAAACCTTAAAAACAATACTGTACACTTAAAAATCAAATATTGGTGATAACAATAAAAAGAATAACTGTAAAACTCCTATGAGACAACAGTGCAGGTATTTCACAATACTACAGAGTAGCAAGATGATGCAGTAACCAAGTAGCAGAGAGTCAAATGTCTAATCAGTGAGATGAGAAGAGGAACTGGCCTTCATTCCAAGAAATTAAATAAGTAATGCAATAGAGCTAAATTGGTACAACAAGGTTGAGGGCCTTCAGGAGTGTTTGATATTTTATTGTCATCAGAAAAACTTGCAAAAAATGGGTATATGATAAATGTTTGTTAGTGAAAATTGAATAGATCCATAAAGATAGAGCCCTGAAAAGAGTTGGTCATTTTGAGACCAATTATTTGTTGCTGAACAAATAGGAAGCCAAATTACTTACAGCCTAGTAAGTGATACCAGTATAAACTATCATTTCTCAAAAATGTCAAAGATTTTAAGAAGTAATGCTTCTTGTCGCCTTAAAAGTAGGACAACTAACTTTAGTTAGAGGGGTTTTTAGGTTTTAATTACTCATTAGAAATAGTGTATCATATTGCAAGCACTTCACATTGGAAGTCATGTGGCTAGTGAGGAACACAATGCAATGAATGTAAAATTTTTCTCTGGAGCAGTAGTTGATTTAAACCTGCCTTTTGTCAGACAACTCAGGAAAAAAAAATAGGTAATGTACTTATCATACCACCACCACTCCAACCAAATGAATAAAAATTTACTTTCCAGAGAAGTTAGCTATCATGCAAAGAAAGCTGTGAATTAATTATGGAGAAAACAGCAGGCCTCAAAGGACAGAAGTGGCCTTTGTGACTAAGTCAGTCTGAGACAAACTTGCACTGTGTCCTATTTTGAAAGGGCTGAGTTTGGGCACAGTGGTAGAGGGTTTGTCAAATGTGAGTGACACTCTGGCCTCCATCTGCAAAACAAGGAGGAAGGAGAAGAGAAGAACAGAAGTTAGAGGGGATAAATGTCTTTATAGCTCCAGGATTTATTTGGTCAATCCCCTAAGACCCACTGGGTGAAAAGTTATTAGATAGATAGATAGATGATAGATAGATAAATAGATAGATACAGATAGGTAGATAGATAGATAGGTAGATAGATAGATAGATAGATAGATAGATAGATAGATAGATAGATAGATAGATAGATAAACAGATAGACTGATAGATGCTAGATAGATAGATAGATAGATAGATAGATAGATAGATAGATAGATAGATAGATAGATTATGAAGATCCTGAGTTAAGTTTATGTCTGTAAGTCTATGGTTGTGGTTTTCCTATTCCACAAATCCAGCAAATGTTTATGATGGGGCATAATTGGTCAACTAAGAGTCAAAAATGGAGAAGAAAAAAATCCTAAATGTATCCATTTAGAATCAGAATTTTAAAATAAAATGTAGTATATATCAGAAACTGATATGGTGCAGTTCCATACTAATATTGCATTGAGATTTATTCCACAGAAACTAACACAATGAATGGCTCATTTTGGGTGCTTGTTAAATGTTCAAATTAAACAGGATGAATGAAATTAATGTATGAATGAGTAGGCAGGGGAAAAGTACCAGTAGTATAGAAAACTAGTTTACAGGAAAAGTATTGAGCTAGTGTACTGTTAACAGCACGCAAGAACACCACCACTCAGCTATAAATAAATTCTAGAATGAAAAAGTTACTAAAGATATTAATTGGACACAGGTTCTTCAAGAAGGTTGGTAGGAGAATATCTTCACTTTTAGGACAAAAATGACACAGATTGATAAAAACAAGACTCTAATCACTATAATTTGATTTCACCAATTAAAAAGTTGAAGAAATAAATATTTTGAAAATGGTTTCCCTTAAATTTATCAATGGTAAATTGACAAAAGTAAGCTCAGAATGAAAACATTCTTTTTCTTGTGTGTGGAGCTGGGGATTAAACTTAGGCTCTTGCTCTTGCCGGGGAAGCGCTTATTCTACTGAGCCAGCTCCCCTGCCCCAAAATATATTCTATAAAATAATTTTTGGACTTGTGATTTAGGAGAGCTTCCAGAAGAATGATGCAGTCAGTAATGATATCCTTCAGATTCTTTTTAAGAGACAATAAAGACCTACACTGAGATACCCAGCCAAATGTCTTAGCTCTATGTCCCAGTGAGCTGGTGTACATGAAGCATTTAGTGGTGCACAGTGCTAAGTAGGATTTTATTATCAAAAGTGCTACAAGAACAACTGTGGTACTAGTTTCATGGATCTCAAATTATTGGATTTTTTTCATTTTTGAAAGAGCAGGAAGTCCTGTTATGTGTTTATATTTGGCCACTTGAAATCAGTACCTTCACTTTTCGCATTCTTGTCTGTTGACATTCAGACAGTCAAAATAATCTTGACAAAAGGGAGAATCTTGTAGACCATTTTAAACTGAGACAGTCACTACTTGCTTAGAAATATTTTATTAAAGCATAATAGTCTGGTTAAAGATGATTGCTAGTTGGAAGGGCTGGTCAAATAGCTTAGCAATTAAAGCACCTACAAGCAGGCACAGGGGCTGGGGGATTGATCCCTGAGCCTGCCTTGCTGGCCCCATCCTCCGGGTGCGCTGAGACAGCAATTGAGACTGGGTGAGGTGGCCCATGCCTATAATCCCAGCTTTTGGGAGGCTGCAAACAGGCGGATCACTGCAAGTCTGATCTAGTAGTGAGACCCTGAACACCCTGTCGACCCTTCCCTAAAAAATATAAATAAATTTTTAAAAGACGATAACTAATTAGAAAACCAATGACCTATTCTTCAGTTGTGTCCTAACCAAATTTGGTTATGTTCATGCTAGAGGGTTTCTGAAAGTAATTCCTCATTGAATTGGAAAACAGCAGATAATATCAGACGCTGAAAAATTCCAGTATTAGAGGAAGACAGCATTTTTAATTGGGATAGTTCAAGGAGCTTGTAGTATAGTAGTTCCATTTGCTCTGTCCAGTATTACGTATTTAGGAACAGTGCTGCCTCAGAGAGCCTTTTATGAACTTGGTATAAGTTTATGGTATAGTCAAACCTTTAGCTTTTGAAATTATATCTGACAAGTTTTTAGTAAGCTGCAATATTCTGGTTATGAACCACTCTTACTTGGAGAGGTAATAAATACGCTAATTTTCTCTGAAATATTTCTACATGTAAGAAAGGATGGCCTTGATTTTTTTTCAGTCTTCAGGTTCAGTATTAGTTTTCTTCTGATACTGATAAATTCCTTCTGATAAATTCCTATGAATTTATCCATTAGTTTTGAAATCTCGAGGAAATGCAGAACGACCTGACACCATTCAGATCTGAACACAATCTTCAGAGGAAATACATTGTTTCATATGGGATGTTTGTTTTTTCTTTTATCTGCAGGCTTAAACAATTATTCATTTACTTACTTACTTACTTACTTATCTATTTATTTGGTACAGGGTCTTGCTGTGCAGCTTGGACTCATAGTGATCCTCCTGTCTCAGCCTCCCCTGTGCAGGGATAATGCTAACCACTCTGAGTGTTCGTGGCCTGCATGGCACGTGGTACCAGGGATGGAAGCTGGATCCTTGCACTCGCCAGGCAGGCACTTAGACTGCTGAGCTATCTCCCTACCCCCCTGGAGACTAAAATTATTTTTAAAAAACCTAAAGCAATGTCTTTCTGACCAAAATGACTACATTTTTAAAAACTCATCTTTTAAAAATATGTGTGAATTTTTTCAATTTATTTTAAATTTTAAACATCCATAGAGGAAAAATTGTGAGAAAAGGCATCAGAAAAAATACCTCTCAGTTATCTGAATAGATAGATATATGTGGATATAAAAGTATACTGATGAATTATCCTTTTCTCTTTCTTTCTAAAAATACTATACTTATCTAAAAGTACTCTTCCAAAATAAGGCTTAACATCACTGTAATAAACTGGTCAAAAGTTTCCATTTTCCAAGCAACCATGAAGCCACCCTTTATTTCATTTAAAAAGTACAGACTAAACCAAAGTGTGAATATATTAAATATTCATCTCTATAGCTCTAAACTCAAAAATGTATTTGTGCTACAAAGCTTCTAAGTATATTAATATACTTTGACAATTAAACGATGGTCTAGCTTCACATATTCTTTGTAACAGATGCCTTAACAGGGCTACTAACAAAAGAAGATAATACATAAAAAGAATGGAACCAGCCCTAAAACGAAGGAAAACGTAAACACAATCTGTTATTGTATTTAGGCTCACTGAGAGCTATTTAAACATGTTAATATAACAGAAGCAGCTCCTGTTTTAAAGTTGTGCCTTGCTAGGAAATTCTTAAAATCTGTTCCTTCACTGTTCTTTAAAATCCGAGTCTCAGGCCTGCTTACAGCTGACATTTTCAGATTATACTAATTTGTGTTCTCTTCGAGTTTGAGCAAATCCTCAATGCAAAGAATATTAGGCTGCATTAGGATTCCTCCTGCCTCTATTCTGAGAACAAATAGGATGCCGGGGACATTTTCCTCTGGTGGTGTTACCTGCCATTCTCCCTGCAGTACTCTGTAGTCCAGTTTTATATGTCCTCTATCTTTCTTATAGTCCCATTATCCTCCAATGCCCAAAAGTATTCGGTCCACTAATCCTGCAGAGAAAGCAGCCCTTTCTTCCAGAATAAGAGCTGCAGACCACCAGTTCCTCTCCGATGGGAAAATATTTTCTCTCTTTTAAGAACAAAGCATTTTCAGGAGGGACCAAATGTTTGCAGAGCAGGGAAAAGGGTAAAGCAAGCACCCACAGTCAAAGGAGAGATTCATTTTGAAGACTGAGTCCCCGAGAGACCCAGGCAGGTGCTCCTGCTTTCCTTCTTCGCTTTCAATGTAAATGTCACTTTTAAGCCACTGAGTGGGATCAAACAGTCCACAGGTCCTCAGGCCAAGCCCCAAGAAGTCTTTCATATTTTTCACATTCAATAGGTGAGAGTCACTTGAGAATAAGATATCATAAACCAATTAAAACAGTGGGATTACTTTCAAATTTAATAGTTCTCAAGACTCGGATGCTACATAAGGACTTTGATTATGACAGACCAACACAACGAGATAGAAAGCCAAAAAGTATATTATATGTACACATTTATTTATCATTCCATATTTACAAGGCAAGATTCTAAGTCAGTTTGTAATGTTCAAATGCTCTATCTTAATCCCATAGTTTTACCAGGCAATTAACATTTTTTTAGTTTCGATGAATCAGAGAACAGCAATAATATCAACTACTATTGCAATATATATCGAATAACTCTAAAGGTGTGCGAGAGCATTTTCCATTCAGTCTTAAAAGCGAACAGCTAACCACATGAAAGATTAGCCAAAACCAAATTCTTTTCTCTCTACTTTTGAAATTTCCCCCTTTGAATAAATTTTCATTATGATTTAGAATGATTGGGCAATATGACTTGAAATTTAACCTGCAAAAATTTAACTCAGCAAATTCAACATTCCAATATACTAGGGCTTTTCTCAAATCTTCTTGGAAAGAAAAAAGAAATAATTTCAAATGTATTTGACCTTAGTCCAATATCTATCATAGTCTAACAATTTTTGTTATACTACTGTTCTAATAGCAGAATGGATTTTTTCTATTTCAGTCCTCCCTATGATAGAGACAATTGCAAACAGTTGTTAAAGTTTACACTTTTAGATACAATACACTTTTAGATAATCTAAGTATTTAGCATAATGAAGTTCAGTTGCATGGCTCTCCATAGATAGTTACATTTATGCCTAGTGTTATTTTAAAACTTTGGGGAGAATCCCAGCCTACAGAGTAACTTTAAAATTATTGCTCTGGAAGGCTTAGTAACATAGTGTATCCTTTGAGTAAAAGAACATGCACTTATGTTTAATGATTCTCATTATAGAAACTTCCTAACAATACTACATTCTGAAGACCAGAGGTGGCACCTACATTACATACTATACACATTATAATGAAAACCTATACAATATGCATGGAGGCATTACTGTACTGCATACATCCTTGTCTTGTACTTAAGTGATTTCATAGCTTATATTTTCCCAATGAAAATGCCCAAGACTTGTTGAAGAACAGCAATATGTTATGTTAGACTTTCCTTTTTGTTCTTAATATTTCTTTTTTTAATCTTTTATTTATTTATTTAAATAAGACCATTTCATTATTGTTTTGGAAAACATAATTTTTCCATAGGATATTTTATTTTAGCACAAAATGGATTTAATATTTTTTATTAATTTTATTGAGAAACAAATAGCAATACAGGGCTCCAGGATAAATTCTGAGGGGATTTGACTGACCTCGTCTGATACAAAAGTTACATTTCTTGTTATGCAGGTCTTGCTTTATCTTGGTTTTAACTATCCAGCATAAAAGTATAAAAATGAGGTATAAAAGATAAAGCCATATTAATCTTTAATTTATTTATCCATTTGGTACAGGGGCTAGCTCTGTAGTTCAGACTCATAGTGATCCTCTTGTCTCAGCCTCCCCAGTGCTGGGATTACAGGCATATACACCATGCCCAGTTCTGAGGCTGGCACGGCATGTGGTACCAGAGATCAAACCTGGGTCTTTGTACTTGCCGGACAGGCACTTATACATCTGAGCTATCTCCCCAGCCCTCCTTTTTTATTTTTACTGAGGAAACATAGACTTTAAAAGTCATCATCAATGGTACACAGTGATTGAATCCATCCAGTTATATTGTCACTAACAGCCAACTTTGATAACATGACATCAAGCAAAAGCACAACGTCGTGAAATGTGTCCCTATCTCCAAGTTGAGAAACTCCTTTGTCATGATCTTGGTGCTTCTCTTAGTTGAGTGAAGAAACATTATCTAAATCCTCTGTTTCCAAAGAATAGTTCATGCTGCCATTATCAGTAAATTGATTTGGTGAGGTTAGACATAGACACAAAGTTCATAGAAATTGTTTTGTAATCTACACATAGCTAATATAAATCTAAGGTATCAAAGCAGATTCCTGGGCACTAGAACATCTGTACTTAAAATCAGTGCACCTTTCCAATGGAGAGCTCCACTTGCAGGTCCATGATGCTGTTCCACATGTGTAGTTACTTAAACATTTCAAAAATCTCACAAAAATGGAAAGAGTTGGCACAACTGTCTCACTTTTACAAGTGACAAGAATGAGTTACAGAGGTGTCGTTGCTTCCTTAGAATATGAATGTCTTATTTCCTTTCCATTCTCTTTGTTTTACTGTGTGTCCACTCTGGGATCCCAAAGAGATGTTTGCAACTGAGATTACAAGGTTACAGAACACAGCTGTGGTGAAGGTCAGCCACAACAGCAGGCAGTGCAGAGCAGAGAGGAGAGCCAGAGCAACAGAGCTACCTGTCTTTATTGCACAATTCTTACATAGGTTCTTATCTCACATTTTCATTCTTTTTTTAATGTACTTAGTACAGGGTCTACAGGGTCTCACTGCACATATTGCACTCAGTGATTCTCTTGTTTTCAGCCTCCCAAGAGCTGGGATGACAGGCACCACTATGCCTAGTCTCAATCGCTGTCTCAACACACACGGGGTGGGGCCAGCATGGCACACTGGAGATCAAATTGCTGCGCTCTTCCTAAGCAGGTGCCTTAGTCCACTGAGCTATCTGGCTGGCCCTCATCTTTGCATTCTTGTGTCTAACCCTGTGCATGTGTGTGTTGCACCTGTGCGAGACAAGCATGCGTCACATCCTCAGGTGTCTTTAGATGTCCTGAATGGCTCCCCAAGTCCAATCCCCTCAAAGGTTTGAAGTATAATTATACCATTCTATATGCAAAAGCATGGAATTACCTATAGTAATTCAAGTAACAAATCAAGAACTTGTGGTTTTGCATAACCACTTCTTTCATTTGAACAGTTTTATCCATAAGCAACACCAAGCCTGGCACTTAACATTTGAAGTCCGGGCTACGTGTTGAGAAAGGGCTTCCGTCTGGAGGCCAAGGTCTGCGGTCCTTGCCCCGGGACAGTTGCTATTCCTAGGAGCATCAGCGGTCAATTTTTTTGATCAGATACTATTCCTAGCAGTCAACCATTGCAATGCCTCTCCAGGGCAGCTGGCAAGTCATTTCCCAGTGAGAAGAGGAGCTTATGTCCTGAGCCACAGCAGCCTACGTGGTCAACTTCTTGGCCATACTCTCATATATATCTTACCATGGGTTTGCACCCCACAGGGAATGGTGCCCTGTGTGTCACTTCCAAGCTGCCTAAGCCTGCAGCCAGAATGGCAGCACCTGAAGACGGCCCTGCTGTCTGTGCACACAGGTAGGGGGCCTTCTTTGTGCACCACAGGGAGCCTCACTGGCTGCGATTCTGTTCATTGGTGTGACCTGTCTGTTTTGGTGCCAAACCCTAGGACTTTCATACTTGGCTGGACAGCAACTGCTGTCCATTATGAGACTGGGTCACACTAGACCCATCAGTATACCAGGTGTCAGCCAGAGTTCCCTCTTTTCCTTTTGTGTAGAGATTAGCACTCATGTTTTATAATCGATCCCGCTGGAAGCATTTCTTGGCTATGTTTATTGCAAACACCAAAACTATTCCATTTTGGCTGCCAAGAGGCTAGCCGACATGACACCCACCATGGGAGGTACGTCCCCCAATGCACCCACTTCTGGGATGGGCTGTTCACATCCATCCCGGGTGAAGGAAGCAAACTGTTCCTGCCTAGCAGCGTCAGGATGAGACTTAACAGTCATTCACCACCTCCTGGCTTCTGCACAGGTCATCCAGGGAATTGAAAGGGCTCTGTGCAAGGTATACCCTGCTTTTTCCAATTTCATGACAGTTGCACTATTTCCTATGGCCTTCAGGAAGCCAGTACTGCTTTACACGCACAACCCATGTAGCCTGCAGGAGCTCAGCAGTGCTTGGTGTGGATGGCCTTGGACTATAGCTTTTACCACACAAATTCATATTCAGAATTTTCAGCATGTGGTCCTGAGCTGAGCCCCAGTTAATCTGTCCACCCCCAGTGTGCAGAAGCTAGTGACACCCAAACATCATACAGGAATGGGGCAAGTGTCTGAAACCAGGTCATCTGGGCCTTCTGGTCCATGATGTAGTGACCTTCATATCTTCCTATGTGTGCTATAGGTCCTGCACCATGGTCTACATTTTCATATATTAGTGTTGACTTGGCTGCAGTAGCCACCCACTCTAGTATATGCTGTCCATTCTTTGGAAGTCAGTAAGTAGTCAATTCTGCGAGTGGACACTGGGAAGCCCAGGCCCCAGATACCTCAGTCTGCTAATTAAGGTCAAAGGAGACCAGCATCACTTTTTCCTGTTTCAGTGGGACTGCTTTGGACTTCTGGGCCTTGTCCATCTGCCGATACTGCAGCTCATAGTGTAACAGCCTCTACAGTCAGCTCCACATCTGACCGCTGCCCGCCAAACTTATCTGTGGCTAGGCCAGCAGCCAGCAAGTCTGTCCAGATCTGGTGCCTTCAGGGGCTTCACAGCATGTCCATGGGATGATGGCTCTGATTGTGCAGGGCTCCCTTTCCTCTTATCCTTTGTCAGTACATTTTTATAGATCCTGCCTTGCCTTGAAGTTGCACTTTTATATTTCTGAGCTTTACCAAGGCATCCATAACATTGCGGATTGGGTAGCAGAGGGGGCTCACAAGGGCTGCCATTGACCCCAGCATGCCAGCTGGCCCACTCACCAGGACTCTTGCATGCATTCTGTTAGCAGTTCCTCATCTGGGCTACAGTAGAGCAGTGAGAACGTCATTTGCCGTGTGTCTATTCCACACAATACAGTCAGGAAGTTCAGATAGTGACTCACTCAGCAGGTCACCTGGATTCTCCAAAACTAATTTATCACAGTCTGATCACCTGCTTCTGGGGCCATCTTTTGCACGTCCTTGGGAACCCATCTCACAGAGGGATGCTGACTATGCTGGCTATTTGGGGCCTCTCTTACTATGGGCTTAACTGCATGTTATCAGTGCCATCGTCCCACAGTCATAGCAGCCACTTGGCTGCTGCCTCACTCACCTTTTGTTCACATTATTTTGCCAGCTCCTGCAGCTCTATGGCTGTACAGGTTCTATATGTTGTGTGCTGCGTGATTTAGGTGGCCCTCCCAGTTCTCCTGCCTGCGCTGGGGTTATTCTACCTCTAATTTTTGATGAATGGCCAGCCTAGGTTGCAAATCAAGGGGATTTTCCTGGGGACTTTCTCTGATGAGAGGACTACCCTTCTGGGGACATGTGTAGAGGAGGCAGTGCATCCCACGCCGTACAGCAAAAGCTCTGCAGCAGCCAGCTGTTGCTTAAGGTCCTCCACTATCTGCTGCAGCTGGACCACTTGCCGGACAAGGCCACATCTGCCTCTCCTGATTTACATGACAGAAAAGAGTGAAAGTCATCTACCCTGCTATTTCATGGTGAAGGGGAGGAATTTGTCTGTCTATAGCTTCCAAGGCTTGCAAAACATTTCTGGGCTCCAAAAGACTCTCTGCCAGCCCTGTGAGGCCTTCCAAGCTGCCAAGAAGGTGGCTACAGGTACTCATGGCAGGGCTTCAGTCACTTATCAGCCATTCCCCAGGGTTCTTCCTCACCTTCAGGGGCTGTTTCCATAACCCACAGGGACCACTCACTCAATATCCTACTGACTACTCCAATTGTAAGCCCACTTGAGGTGGGAGCCCAAGGAAGATTTTTGCAGGTGACATCCAAAATCAAAGAACAATCGTGTACAAAACATCAGTAACACAGAAGGCGGCATGGAGCAGAGCAGAGAACCAGAGCAAGCCGCCGGCATCTTTATTGCATAATTCTTATACAGGTTGTTATCTCATATTTACATTCTTACACAGTGCCATACCAGCACATGCATGTTACCTGTGCTAAGTCATGGTTACCTAACTGTATCCCACTGTGTACCTGTGCTAGACAAGCAAAGTCACATCCTCAGGTGTCCTTAGATGCGCCTGAGCTTTGAAGCAATCTGAGTGGTTCCCCACACTTACATACTACTCATACCTATCAAAGGGCAAACTTAATTTGGTTTTCTGGGAAAAACACTACCAAAAAAATGTTTCTGTTGTGTAGTATTCCTAATGTAAAACTGATTACTTTTATATTAGAAAGTGACTCTTAAAACACACAAACACATCTGGACAGACAGCCTAATCTTTATTAACTATTAAGTTAGTATGCTCATCAAATCAAATAAGAGCTTTCTACCACTGCCATGTAATTCAGGCCTTTTTATTAATGTTCTATGGGAAGCAGATTGTCACAGCAATTTCCTGACTGCGTGTCAGCACTTGAGCCCTGGTGTCTGAAAACGATTAAAGCACTATTTTTGAGATTAGAGGCAAGAGAGGTCAGCTTCCTGAATTTCTTTATTCCTGACCTGAGCCTGAATTCTAGTTTTTCTATTTTTAGGCTTAGGCCCACTGTAACTCAGGCCAAGCCCTCACAGATCAGTTTCTGTACAACAGCCAGCATGAGCTGCCCCTGACATAGACATCATACTTGTTCTATTTCTTTGGCTTTTGATGATACTATTCTTAAAAATAGTGCTGGTCTAGATTATAGTCATTTTAATATCCTCTCTTGTCTGGGGAGTTCCTCAATTGAGGCTTTGTAAATAGAGTAGATGAAGGTATTCCACAAATTAAAGAAAGCTGTTAAAAAGCACAGTGATCAGATGTCTCAGAGTATTTGTAGTCTAACAATCTGAACAGACACACTATAATAACACTTGTTTGTCCTCAGCGTGACCTAGTTAGTTGAGTTGTAATTCATTCTCTCACTTATTAGCTTGGCAGGGTGAGCCTTCTGCATTACAGTAATTGTGCCATCATTAATTTCCATTTCCTAATACTAGAAAATAAAATTTTATATCTTAGCAGTCCCAAGATTTTATACCTCCAGTATGTGGTTTGTATTCTCTTAAAAGACATAATCTCAAATATTTTATTTATATTGTATATTCATTTTCAACATCTTTTTAAAGTAACTTTCCTAGCCCATACATTTACAATTGAACTGATGAAATAGTTGAAAATGCAAACAAATTATTCAAAGACAAAAGCAGAAGGACACTGAAACTGAGATAAATGGTCATATAAAAAAATCTGTCAGTTCAAATTCTCTTCTATAATTTTGTTGACCACTTGCTTAAATGAGAAACATGCCATTAGTAATAAGAACATCTTTTAATACTGAGACATAATTAAATTATAAATCAGTAATAATGCACATCATAATTAAAACTTCAAAGTTCATTCAAAGTCATTTAAAAATCACAAGATACCTTTGGAAATGTTTTAGTAACCTTAAACATTTCAGTTTTTAAAATTTACACTTGTTAAAGAATACTTCAAATAACACTGTATTCATGGCATTAGTGGTTATTTTTTAAATTCTTTAAGGGTATTTTAAATTAATTTTAATGCGAGCAATGAATTTCAATCCACCCTACATGCATAATACCCAGATAAATGAACTATATTGTTCTTCCAAAATATGGACAAAATTTTTGTACATAATTACACATGTTGACATAGTATCACTATTGGAAACTCTCCTCTGTGAAATAATTTAATATTGTTTACTCAGTAAGAATCAATTGAAATTGAGGTAGAGAAGTTACATGTCTTGTAGAAAACTTCGTATTCCATCTTGGTTTACAATCTCCTCAGATCATACTTGGAATGATGACAATAAAGTAATCAACTATTGTTAATGATTTAGAACATCAAAAGAAAGCAATGTAAAACTATATGAAAACATGGAAGCAAGCCAACCTTTAATAGAATATATATATATATATATATATATATATATATATATATATATATATATATCCACTTATAATAACATGGCTGAAGTTTGAAGACGTTATTCTAAGTGAATTAAGCCAGGAACAGGAATACAAATGCTAGCTAATCCGATATTATTAATGTTAGTTAATCTTATTTTATTAATGTAATTGAACCCACAGAAACACTGATTAGAGTGGTTCTTGCCCAAAGCTAAAGGAGGAGGAAATGAGGAGCTATGAGACAGAGGACACAGAATTTCAAGTATGCAAGGCATGTAAGTCCTAAGTGTTTGTTGTACAGCACAGTGCCTATGGCTTAAAATAACTTGTTGTATACTTAAAATTTTCTAAGAGGCTGCAACTAATGCTAAATGATCTTATCCCAAAAAGATGATGATCATGATGATGATGATGACGATGACAACACAGAGAACAGAAGGGAATTATTAGAGGTGACAAACATCCTAATAGAATAGCTTGTACTAAGGTTTTGAGTGCAAAATTTCTCTCTACACTCATCAAGTTGTACACCTTAAACATGTACAAATTTTTATGTCAGTCATATCATATCTACATAAAAGATATACTATATAGTCATCCATATGTATGTAATTCATTTATAATATAAATGATTCATATAAATAATCACCTATGCTATACAATAAATGAAATTTGAATTTCTAGAGGTTCAGTGTTGATACCCATCACATTTTACCAAATAGTATGATTGAAATACAAACTTTGAGATCCAAAAGAAAACATACTCTAAACTATTTAACACATCGTCATTTACAGAGCAGTGAAGGCTTACAAAATGAGAAATCAATAGAAAAAGAAATAAGAATATACCTTTCTTCCATCTTTCTTCCATTTTTTCTTTGTGAATACCTTAAAATGCCATAGTATAGGCATTTTACAAGCTCTGCTTCAGGTTTGGATATACATGTATGTTCCAGAACCATATGTAAAATTTGCATAACTTTTCATGTGTAATCTTAATGCCTTTTAGTAGGACAGTAACTAAAATACATAATTATTTTACTTATATCAAGTGGATTCATGTGATTCTCTCATCAATCTCTTGGAAAAATATATTCTCTCATTTTCCCATGTAATTGAAATATCCTGCATATTTAAAATATCATTTATTAATTATTGTTGACTTCTCCATTTTGCAGGATAATTTATCTTTATTATAAAGTGTTGCAAGCCCAAATTTTGCCATCTGAATAAATTGTGCATTTTCAAGTTAATTTATTACAAGTTAGATTCTGTTTAGCTTTTAATAAATACACAGTAACTCTTTTGAAATATTAGCAACTTAATTTTAGTTTCTTTTTCTCGATTAAAGGGATAACTACCCCAAATGCATCACTTGGTATTTTCAGTGCTTTCTAATCTGTCCTAGAACAACAGCAACTTCTCTCTAGGGATGCCACACGATCAGAAGGACACAAGCTTACCATGTTCCAGCCAGGATAGAGGTAGTCTGTACCCACAAATTCAAAGTAGTGAGCAAAACCTTCCTTCAGCCACACATCTTCCCACCATACTGGAGTCACAAGGTCACCAAACCACTGCAGGGACAAAATGAACAGGATTCACCCAAAATCACATCAATCTCAGGACAATTCTATCTAACATTTAAAGTATGAAACTCTGATTATCATAACTGGAAGTCGTTTTGCAATTGGTCTTGTGATTTTAAAATATATTGTTTTAAAGCTGATTCATTTACTTGATGACCTGTGCGATACCAGATTTTATAAATCTATTCAGTGAACTACAAAAAGATCAAAGAACACAAGAACTCAACTTGGAGGAGAAAGGACTCAGGATAAAAGAGAAAAAAATACTTATAATAAATGTCTTCAAGTATTTGAGGTCTATAGTGGAAAAGGAGGAAAGTTGTGTATTGTTTTGTGGTCCTTCAAGGATTGGGATGGAAATCAGGATTGATAAAAGTCTGTTGAAGATACAGAAAACCTTCCAACCAGGTTGGCCAGTTTGCAAGCACTGTCTTAACAGCAACTCACCACTACAGGCATTACGGCACTAACTTCCAACAGAAATAATTCAGATATTCACTGACTCTAGGTCCAACTAAGGAGCTTTGTGGCCCTCCACACAAGGCTCTCCACAATCTGTAATAATGAAGGCTTGGAGCAAAAAGATAACTTCATGAAAAATAATACTAGAACTTTAATTAAATCATGATGCATTGCTATGAAACGTTTTTAGCTTAGGAAAATATTTTTAATTATTTTTCTTTGTTTCATTAAAAGCATACACTATATGCCAGGAACTATCTTAGGACTTGAGATTTGATGGAAATACCTGACAGTGTCACTTCTCATGCAGGTAACTTCTTGCGCAGGGAGAGGAGATGAGGTGAGAGAATAAAAACTAAATACTCAAATGAGCAATATAATTGCAGATCTTCAGAAAGTGTTTAGAAGTGGACTGCTTGAGTTTTTTAGAAGCAGAAGTATTCTTCACAGGTGACATTTCAAGCTTAAACTTTAATGATAGGAAGAACTCAGCCATGAGAAAGCCCAGAGCAAAAGGATTCCAGGCAAAGATAAGTAACCCTTAGTGTGAAAATCCTATATAGAATCAGCTATTTAAAAGAAGCTTCTTCACAAGAAGACCTGTGAGGCTGGACTGTAGCAAACTAGAAGAAAGTAAAAGTGAAAAAAATATATCCTGAAAGGCAGACCAATGCCTGGCAGTAAACAGCTTTAAGAGCCACAGTAAACAGTTTAGTGGCTAAGTTTTTAATCACTTCTTTCAATGGATCTCTGTGAATACAAATAAAAATTAGGTCAGGATATGATGATGGCTACAATTTATTTTTATTCCTTATTAAAAATATATGTTTTTTTAAACCATGCTGTCTCAGAATCATTACAAAAAAATAAGGGTGGCATAGAAATGATGTGGCTATGATTATAAACATGTTTAAAAGTATTTCTTCTAGCTCCTGGTTAATTCCCTCATAGTAAATAACACACCTCCACCATGCCAGTCTCACAAGGCGCTGTACCACCTGAAACAAATGAAATCATTTTCTGAACAGTGCAACATTATCAGTGTGATTTCCTTGCAAATGAATATCTAGTTTGTCATTTATAAGCATTTCAACCATTATAACTTCTTTGTCTCAAAGAATTGTAAGTTTAAGTACAAACCACTCTCATTAGCATAGAAGAGCACCCCAGTCCTATCTACAAAAGCCCCCCGACCATTAATGAAGTCAGAAACAAAATTCTGGCCTGATTATTGTGACAGATAAACAATGTACAGGGTCACTGCGAAAGGCTGACGTTTAGGTAAGTGGACATACAGCTTGAGCCAACTTATTCTTAAATCCCTTTCATTAATTACTATTTATTTAATACCTCACCATTTTATTCGCTAATAGTATGTGCCACAGTATTGTTTCTTAAGATGTTCTATCTCTTATAAAAGTTTGGATTTTCAGTGTATTGAAGTCATTGTATCCCAGTGAGATTTCTGGTGTTTCAAGTCAAAAACTATCCAGATTGTTGATAATCAGGGCAGATGTTACATTCCACTAACAAGAACATTTACTTTCAGTGTTTTTTCTTTTAATTTAAATCAATATTGATACAGGCATCGCAAAATCTCTCTGGTCCTTTTCACTCACTCATAAGAAAGTATGTCAGATAAAGTGAAATTAATTTTATCATGGTGTGGCTATCAAGTTGGCTAATTTACATATGAATTTCTAAACTGCCAAGGAAAAAAAGCTATCAATCATTTGAGGACAAAGAGTCTACGGCTGAGTTAGTGAAAGACTTCTTAAGTGTCTGTGTGATGGGACAGGGGGAATAACAAATTGACTTCAGCAAAGGTAAATTTTGACACGTACACAAAACTCGGCTGCATCTCGCAACAGTGCAATAAATCACTCCTATCAGTCGTCTTACAATATATGCACACTAATAATCACAAGAAAATAAAGCAAGGTCGATAAGAAATAGCAACTAAATAGCGGTTGCAAAGGGGTGGCTGTTAGGTCGCCGACCTAAACTGAATGACAGTTGCTTATCGAACTTGATCTGTGCATTCATTTTTGTGTTGTCGGCTGAGAAAAACGACGTGGCTTCGAGAAAATAAAAAACTACACAGTGTTTCAAATAAAACTTAATAGGAAATGTAATTTAGTTCCAGATCTAGGTATCTGAATGCACTCCACATTCTCAATAGTTTGCATGTTATACTTATACCTGATCCTTTTCTCGTACCTGGTGACATATCTCATGAACAATGACCATGGTGACATCCAGCAAATAAGAAATAGATGAAACACTGGGATCCAGCAGTATTCTTTGTTCCACAAAAATACTTAGTCCCCAGTTCTCCATAGCAGCATACGGATGCTTAGGCACAGCTAAAAGATCTAGAAATAGAATAAAACAGTTCCAAAGACTTTAACAAAGATACTAGATTCTATATTGCAAAACCTCAAAAAAAAAAAAAAAAAAAAAAAAAAAAAAAAAAAAAAAAAAAAAAAAAAAAAAAACCACCAGCATTCCTAATGAGTTGGGAAATTTGCTCTTTCTTCAAATTTTTTGGTTTTTTTTTTTTTTGTAAATTAAATAACCTGCCATTTGTATATAACAGAAGAAATATAGGTGATCAGTGTAAACGCTGTCCTTATCCATTCATTACAGTTCGTTTTCAGAGCTAGCACTACAGGGAGCTGGAAGCATCAGCACTGTTATTGATGGCTCCCTCCTAATACATTTCAGAAAGTTGAGGAAACCGAACGCAGTGAGAGCCCGCAGAGCAAGGGCATTGTGCTTTCTAACGACACCACGCTCAGCTCAGTGCCATAAATACTCTCTTCTTACTTTTACCTCAATATTTTCCAAGCGATTACATTTTATGTTAGTCTAAAATGTAGTGCCATCCTTCTCATTACTTGAATTCTAGTATGTTTTGCCAGGTCTGTTTAAATGAAAATGCTGCATGCAAATTGAATTTATGAAGAAACCTGTGATTTGGGGGCACAATGGTAAGATTGCTGTAGAGAGGACCCAGGGGCTTGGCCCGGACCTGCCACCCTCCAGTGCAGACATGCCATCAGTAAATCACTTAATTTCTTGAGACTGCCATTCCCTCACCTATAAAATAAGGTTATCAGCCTTATCTCTAAAATGCATTCTAGCACATAAAAAAGCTGTGATTAGAGTATTCTATAACTGGGCTCGTTTTAAAAGGTTGTAGAGGTATTAGCAATAGTCAATGACTAAAAGTTCATGCTTTGATGTAGTCCCTCCGCTCTACACACAGAGCGATGATAAATAAAATATTAAAACTAAACACTAAAGTCATAGCCAGGCTCAAAAATAAATCTCTCCATGGACCAGAAATGGGGCAGAAATGCAAAACGGTGATTGCCTGTGGAGTCACAAGCCTGCTGGGCCCTGGCTCCAGAGCAGGCAGTGACAGCTGGGAACTGGCTTCCGTAGGACCCTGAAGAGCCAAGAGGACTAACGCCAAGCTGACTCCTCAATGCCAGGGCCTGAGGTAGGGCGCGGTGCTCGGGAGAAGAGGCTAAAATAGCTGCTGCTCATTGCTTCCTGGGAAAGCAAGCAGGTGGCAGGACACAGATTTAAGTCCAGGAACACGGCTCCTGCGCCTAGTCCCTTAATCATACTGACATCGTGTTCACAGTCTCTTGATAAGAAAGTCCACATCTCAATAATAGAAGCCTGGAGTAATTCCCCAGGATGCCGCAAAGAAAATGCACATGAATGCTCATGGTAGCATTGTCTATAAAAGTGCAAAAAGGAAAGCTAAATCCTTTTCGGGAAGACAACAGCTAAAGAAATTATAAGAGAGTTTTACAATGGAATACCGTGCAGCAATCAAAATAAGTGATCTCACCACCAAATTCTAATACTACAAATATGAACGTGGACAGTCAGAGAAACATAATATTGAGGGAAGGAATAAGATGTAAGTGACCCAGATATGCTCCATAACAAGAAGAAACCAGAGCAGCAGGTTGAGGTAAACAGAGACTCCCGCATAGAGAGGTAAAAGTGATACAATGCTTGTGAAAATGGAGCAATGGGGAAGAATAAATTAATGAGCATGCTTGCTACACAGAAGAAAGCATGAGAAAGGGGTGGCACAATCACTTCAAAGTTGACCATGGGTACATGGGTAATGGTTTATTTTTTACTTTTTTATGTATACTTTACTTCATAACAAGTAAGAATTAAACGGTAATCAGTTTCAAAGAGACTTTAATTTTCACTGATCCTTAACTTCAACAAAATCATGCTAACATTAGTCAAATATCCCTATGTCCCCTGTATTCCACTCTATTGCAGGCGAAGCACAAAGGCATGACAGCGATAACACAAAAAAGAAAACTGCAAATAAAAAGCTCTTTGAGACAGGGAAAATAGCCCTCATTTCGATGGGAAGTCTTGAAAAATGGGACTTCAAAAGATAAACATGATAGTAACAGATGAAGACAGGTAAGGGAGACAGAAGTACGAAGAACCCGGATGTGCTCTGTGTGCGCCCACTCCCCAGGTGGATGGAGTCACCGTGAGCTGCTCACTCGAAGTATTTTTAACTTTTAAAAAGAAAGATATAATCTGCACACTCCTGTGTACAGCAAACATATACCAAGCACCTCCTCTGCCTGCTATGGGTATTGCTCTGTTATGCCTTTCCAGCTCCTTGCTTCTTGCCACTGTGCTGCTTATGGTCCCATGTGGCTCTGGAGCAACACACGGTGCTGCAGAAATAGCTCAGCAAGCTCAAGAACCTGAGTTTGATCCCCAGTACTGCATGTCATGCCAGCCCAGAACCCCAGGTGCACCATAATGGTCCCCAAACCATGTATGGTGATGCACTCATGCCTGTAATCCCACCGCTGGGGAGGCTGGGACAAGAGGATCACTATGAGTTCAAGCTGTGTATTGAGACCCTGTACCAAATACATACATACATACATACATACATACATACATACATACATACATACATTCATACATATGACATGAATGAAGACATTCAGTAAATAATAAATGCTACCAAAAAATACAGGAGTAAGATCATTGTTGGAGAATAGCAGGCAAAGAAAATATTCTCGGAGTTGATCACATGGGCCATGATGTGACTGTGGTAGAAGTCAGCTTGCTCAAAGACCTATATGGGAGCTGGGGCGATAGCTCAGTAGCTTAAGTGCCTGCCTGGCAAGTGTGAGGTCCTGAGTTTGACCCCCTGGTTCCAAGAAAATAAAGTCAAAGATCTGTGTGAGTGAATCTAACAAGAGGGGACAAAGAATGCCAAGTACCTAAGGTGGAAATAAGGCAAGTGTGTTGGGCAAAAAGAAAGGAGTGCGGTGTAGCTGAACCATATAAAAGGAAGAGCATATACCAAAGCACAGGCACACTCTTCTACTTTAGATTTTAACCTAAGACCCTGACTAAGCATAAAGAGACATCAGAACCACCTCGTGTCAATTTTGTCTGTCACCAGCAGATGGCAAAAGTAGCAGTGGGCCTGTTGCGATTTACAGACACGGAAAAGTGGACTTTCTAACAATTCTCGCAAACCAAGCCTGCTGCAAAGCAGAGGCAGCTCTGCACTCTGTAGCCCTTCAAGAGCCAAGAGTAGCCAGGTCCCCAGGAGCAAGTGAGTGAATCAATCCACATATTAGAATTTGGATGGGCTCAAAAAGACAGAGTGAAGACTCCAAACATATAATCCAGATACAAAGCTGAGGATTTTAAAATACAAAGCCAGGTGCCCTGAGGATGCAATTTTCAGACAGCAAAAGCCTGCCTAGCAACGTAAAATCATGTACAGTGAGTGAGCAACGAAAGACATCTGTCCAAGTTATGAAACATGGCTGACCCAAGGAGGCCAATGGTTACATGTTGGTATCTGGAACTATGAAGTCAAGAAAGTCTCATGTGGGTGACAAGATTATAGATTAACCAAACTAGGACTTTTCAGCAAATGGAGCTAGACTTAGGCAAAGTCACTAGGGACAGAATAAAACACAGGGGTTTAGTGTTGTGTCGAAGCTTCTTAGATACAAACAGGCTTTATAACAGACACAAGAAAGCACAGTCACGAATTATACAGAGAGGAGGAGTAAACTGGAAAGGCTTAGATTACACTCAGATACATAAAATCACCTTACGGAAAAATTTTTGGAGCAATTTGATCAAATAGTTATTGATCAAGCAACCATGGAGTGATCTTTTTATTGTTTCTCTATGCCTTCACAACTTAAGGAAACTCATAGGATAGCTTCATGATTCGAGAACGACTCTGTCAAGCATATGTCTGCACAGACTTGCTACAAATGTTTAAAACAGCTTGATTTCAATAGCAAAAGCCTAGGAATAACCCAAATAACCACCAATGGGTGAAGCGTGGTACTTCCATACAACAAAATAGAATTGATCAAGTTTAAGAAAGGAAGTGTAGAAATAGCCCACAACATAGGCAGAAATGCACAACATAGGCTGATCCCTGAATTTTAAGATTTTTAAAGAATTTATACTATAAAGCTATCATTCATGTATATAAAATTCCTGAAAAATACAAACTATTCTGCATATCAAAGAGCGGATCAGGCTGGGAAGATAGCTCAGTGGTCTCAGCACCTGCCTGGCAAGCACAAGGAGCAATGTTAGACCCCTGGTACCACATGCTGCTCCATGCCTGAAACTGGGTATGGTGATGCAGGCCTGTAATCTCAGCACTGGGGAGGTGGAGACAGGAGGATTACTATGAGTCTTAGCTACTCATAGTGAGGTGGTGAGACCTTGTACCAATAAATAAATTTTTAAAATTCAAAAAAAAAAAGAATGTAAAAAGCAGATCAGCAATCACCTAAAGATAAAGATGAAAGGAGTTACCTACAATAGGAACCTGTTCATTGTGCTGACGATTTCATATGCATATATATTTGCCAAAAGTTATCAAGTTATACATAACAAAATCATACAAAATCATATAAATATGATCAATGCATTGTGTATTACTGTCTCAATAGAGCTGTTAAAGAAAAAAAATTGATAATAATTAAACTATACTTATGCTTATTTGAAGTATATAACAACTATTCGCAAATAATTAAATTATTTTAATTGTTGTAAATTAAACTATTGAGACTATATCCATTAAACTGTGTGCCCGTAGCTCTTTAATTTGCCTTTAAAAGAAGCATACTCATGTTTCACTTACTAATTCAAAGAAAATCCTAGATAAAATTATGCACAGTAGTCTGCTTCCAATTAATTACCATAGCTTAAAAACTATAGACAGGAAAAAATTTCACATAGTACTAGTGAATGTGAAAATGTAAATTAACATAAAAATGTGGCTTTCTCAACTTCTTTTTTTCTTGCCCTCAATGCATTGCAGTTTACCACTATGATTTACAAATTTTTCTATAACAAAAGTTACCAAATCTCAAGGATACCTCTGTTGCTATCTTTTGAAACATTTCTGAAAGTTATACAGTTGCACAGTGAACAGAACAGGATATCCATGTCTTTCTACTATTCTCAGATTAGCCCTTCACAATTTTGTTTTATTTTTTTTATTGTCCTTTTACTTTTTTATCTTTTGAAAACCAAAGTTTCAGGATACTTACCTCTAGTTTGGATGTTCTGCTTTGTTTTATTTAAAAAAGAAAAGCTTGCATTGGAATTGTCTCAATACACCCCACCAAAATTCAAATTGAAAAGCTCCATTATGGTGGCATGAAGAGGTGAGGTCTTCAGAAAATTTATGAAAGACTGCCCACGTGAAGATATTAGCACCCTGTAAACGGCACTGAGGAGGTGATTTGTTCCTCTTGTCACTTCCAACATGTGAAGGCATAGTTCTTTTCTTGTCTCTCAGACAAGACACTACTATCTTCAGCATGTTCAGTTCAAAAAATCACGCCCTTCAAATTTAAACTCACAATCAAAAAATGGGCATCTGAGATGAATACCTACTTCTCGAAGGAGAAAGTAGAAATGGCAAGTAAAAATACAGGAGTGTTCAAAATCACTGGTCATTCAAGAGATGCAAGTTAATCCTGAGATTCCATCTCACCCCAGAAAGAATGGCTAGCATCAAGAAATCAACTGATAACAAATGCTAGAGAGGCTGTGGGGGAAAAGGAACCCTTCTCCTCTGTTCATAGGAGTGTAAGTTGGTACAACCATTATGGAAAACAGTATGGAGTTTCCACAAAATGTAGGACTAGTGGTCCCATTTGATCCAGCTCGTCTCCTTTTTGGAAATCTTCCTGAGAAAGTTTCCATACTACATTGATAAGTACAGTCATGCTTATAGCAGCCACATGTGTAATAACTAAATCTTAGAAACAACTCAAATACCCACAAACTGAGGAATAAAGAAAGAGAGATGTGATTTTTTTTTACACAGTGGAGTTCTACTCACCCATAAAGAAGGAAAAATTTTAAGTCAGACAAGGTGGCACATGCCTCTAATTTCAGCATTTGGGAGGCTGAGGCAGGAGGACCATTGAGAGTTTGATACCAGCCTGGGCTACAAAGCGAGCTCAAGGCCAGCCTGAACTGCACACAACTGCATTCCTGTCTCTATAAGAAAAAAAAAATTGAACATTCTAGATAAATGGATACAACTTGAGGACATACTCTTCAGTGAAATAAATCCTTCACAGTTCTGCATGGATCACATAGTTTCCCTGGTGCAAGAAATCAAAAGTGTACCTGAGGACCAAAGTGTCCAATAGGCATTGGGAAATAGGAAACAATAGTTGAAAACAAAGGACTAAGGAAAGGGGAGAAGAAAATAAAGGTAAAAGAAAAAATGATAAAAGAAAGATGAAACAGAAGCAAAGTCTTATAAATAAGACAGGGAAGAGGAATTGAGGGAGGGGAGGGGACGGGGAAATAAAAAGTGGAATCAAGATGTATCATACACAGGAACAAATGCCCCATGATGAACATGATCATTATCCGTCTCTAAGCTGCAACATTAAACTAAACAAAATAAATAAATAAATGAAAATAAATTTGTCTCTGGAGGATGCAGCAACCAGGTACCATCTTGGTACCAAATCTTCCATCACTTTATCTTGGATTTCCTGACATCCAAAGCTATAAAAAAATAAACTTTCAGAGCCGGGCATAGTGGCACATGCCTGTAATCCCAGCACTGGGGAGGCTGAGGCAGGAGGATTGTTGTGAGGTCAAGACCAGCCTGAGCTACAAAGTGAGCTTAAGGCCAGCCTGAACTGCATAGTGAGACCCTGTCTCAAAAAAGACAAAAAAGACAAAAAAAAAAAAAAAAAAAAAAAAAAAAAAAAAAAAAAAAAAAAAAAAAAATTAAAAATAAATAAACTTTCACTATTTACTAAGTACTGAGTCTCAGCTGTCTTGGTATAAATAGATGAAGATACTCTCCTGCTTCTTTTCTTTGAATATTGTCACCTACACTAATCCATCAACACCGATGCCCATGCAGCTTTCTTTGAGCTCTGGATAAAAATATCTAAGCATCTTCTAATGGAACTACACTGGATAGATCCCCAGTGTTGGATTGTTGTCTAGAATTGGCTCCTCCCTCCTTGTGACATCGCTTGAACATTAAGAAACACTTTTGCACTTTGAGGAAAGTAAGCTGCCATTAAAAAAAATCTACTATCCTGAAAATAGCTCAGGAATCTACAACTACATAAAATAGCCCCAATATATCATAAGATGGGACCTATCTGATGGTACATATGACAAAAATCTAGCCACCAATGTTAGAGGGTGTAGTAGCACAATTACAAATCTGACTCACTACCTTGTTGACTAGAAAGGCAATCTAGCATATTCTATATCATTGTTGTGTTTTTAATCTAGAATATTCCCTAAGAGCATAATATATTCACTGGAGGGGTTTGTGGAAGGTAATGGGATCATCAAGGCATCCTGACAGAATTAATCCACAGATGGGTTTGGTAACTGAGTGTGCTGTTAGGAAGTGAGGCCTAGGGCCAGGGAGATGGCTCAGTAGAATGAGTGCTTCCCTTGCAAGTGCAAGGGCCTGAGTTCAATCCCTGGCTCTGCCGAGAAAAGAAAAGAAGTGATGTCTAACAACAATTGGAGCTCCAATAATCCAGATTTCAAAACAGAGGCTGAAACAGGACAGAAAAGTCCTAGAAGATAAGAAGCTTAATGCCAAGCTAAGAATGATGAGCGATACCCACAGTAATTCAGGAAAATTGTCTCCATGGCCTATGTCTCCACACCTCAGCAGAGAATAGACTACTGCCAGCCTCTGGTATGATCACAGAATGTAGTACTGTCCTTAAAAGTAGCAGTGGTTCTTGGTCCCATGTAGAACTTGCTTCTCTGGAAAGCTAAAGTGCTGAACACTGATACTATAAGTTCTGGTTTCAAAACAGAGGCAAAAAAATCCTTAGATATTTTCCCTGGGAACAATTGGTGTTTCAGTTGATTATCCCTGTATGGGTGCTATAGCATACTTCTTTGAATTACTCATTCAATTGCAAACTCAGTCACATATTCATTCATTAAGTTTTACCACGTCCTTAATTCTTTTCTTCCAGAGAAGGGGACTGAGGAAGAAAGGGGGACTCCCTGCTTTCACCCAACTCACACTCCATCTTTGGGAAGACAAACAGTTGGATGGTGCAGGGAGCAAGATGAATACAGCACACGGATAGGAAAATAAATCAGCAAAATAGCCCTGGACTGTGGGTGGGATCGTGATGAAAGGAGTGCAAAGTGAGATTCATGAGTAACAGAGAACGCTACAGTTGAATGACCATGAAAAGTCTCCCTCAGGACGGAGTCATACAACCCAATGCCCACCCAACCCATGGAGGAAGAGCCTTTTTCATTACAATTGTTGTGTTCCCAGTGTCTACCACAGTGCTACCACAAAAAGTAATAATAACACTGATTTAGTATGCTTTCTACATAGGATTAAGAGCTTTATATGGGCTAACAATTAATCTTCACAGCAACTTGAAAGACAAGTCTCACTAAATTCCTCATTTTATCAATGAGGGAAAGAATATTGAGAGAGGCTGGGAAAGTTTTACACAATGAGTGGCTAAGGTTCCAGCTACCACAGTGAGCACATGGCTCATGTTCCAGAACTAATTTTTAAATAAGAAACTAGTCTTCTTTGTGATGAGAAGTGTTTCTAATTATAGCTTGCAGTTAGTTTTGTCTCTAATTGCAAGCCAAGCCAGTGTACACTTGTTTACCAGTTACCATCCACAACACAACCTTCAGTTCCACAGTTCTGATCATCCGGTCCATGGATTTACTCTTTGCCATTTGAAGGACTCTGCTTCTCCTTTACAGCAATTTCCTACACCAGGACTAGCTCTCATTTAGATGCAAGCCTTTCAGATTCACAGATAGGTTTGAAACTTTTTACCTAGTTCCTCCTACCCCAAATCCACCTTGTTTTCAAATCTTTATGTTTCTATCTCTTTATATTTTTATCTTTTAGCATTTTATTTCACCCTTTGAATTTCACCTTTATTGATATGTTCTACACTGTACCCTCACAATACTTTAATCACAATGCAAATCATCTTTCCACTTCTACTGTCCAGGTCTTCTTGCTTGAGGACGGGGAATAAGATGTTTACGGTGTCAAGCTCTGGGGTCTATACCTGCTGGAACCTTAGCCACTCATTGTGTAAAACTTTCCCAGCCTCTCTCAATATTCTTTCCCTCATTGATAAAATGAGGAATTTAGTGAGACTTGTCTTTCAAGTTGCTGTGAAGATTAATTGTTAGCCCATATAAAGCTCTTAATCCTATGTAGAAAGCATACTAAATCAGTGTTATTATTACTTTTTGAGAATTTCCCCTTCCAGTGTCACACTGGAGAACTGAATGCATGATTTTAGAGACCTTAGAGAGAAACAGAAAGCAGAAGCTTGTCTTTGAACAAAGACGAAATTGTGGTTAATGTGATACAATAGGGATTTTTAACTTATGAATTTAAATTTCATTTTATGATTTAAACTAACATAGGACCTATGTAAGAATAAGAGAAAAATATCATCTGCAATGCCTTCATTATCATTCAGAGATACTAAAGTGTAAAAGTACAGCACATAAAACCCCATAAACTTACATCTTTATTGTGCCCTGATTACACTGCACAAGACACTATTCACATACACAAGGTTTGCCCAGCAGACTAAAGCACCTGCAAGCAGGCCCGGGGCTGGGGGTTAGATCCCCAGGCCTGCCATGCCTGGCCCCACTCCTGGGGTGTGCTGGGCATGAACTGGGCATGGTGGGGCACACCTGTAATCCTAGCACTTGGGAGGCTGTAAACAGGAGAATCACTATGAGTCCGATCTAGTAGTGAGACCCTGAACACTCTGTAGACCCTTCCCTAAAATAAAAAAGAAAATTGATAGCCGTCTCTGATTCCAGATACTTACAACATAAAACAATAATTCTTTCTCTTCCTTTCAAGTGCATATTAAGAATTTTCACCTAACAGACCACATTCTGACTGATTATTCTAAGTTAGTTTGATAAAAGATTTAAACTTTGTTATTCTCAGATACATTTCCACCAAGTCTAAGAATGAGTCAGTTCTTCAAAACTTTAAAACAAAATCTGCTCTTCTCCTATCAGGTTTTCTCATGAAGCACTTTCATTCAAAAAAAAAACTTTTAGCTACACACTTTGGCCAGTAGCAAAATTATCATCAGCACTGTTTGTATTTGCAAGCTTGGCTTTTAGTTCTGAAACTTTAGCATCCTCCTGCATTAGCATCAGGCCGGGAGATGTAAGCAGCCAGTGCTTTTGCTGATCCTCCTGCTGCTCTCCTCTCCTGCAATCACTGTTCCCCAGCATTTCCTGATTACTGTCAATTGCAAAGTAGAAACACTTTTCACATATGCCTGATTTCTCTTTTCCCCAAAAAAGAACTTCTATGCCAAAGGACTTATCCCTATGCACAGGGAACATACGTCAGTCCCTCATCAAACTAATTTTTTTTAATTATATCCACTTTGATTTCCATCATCGCAGTGCACATTTTCTTCATTGCGCATCAGGTACAATGAAAACTCATGGGCTTGGCTTCCAGGGATTTGATTAAACTTGAACCCTAAGACACACTAAGTGACCCCATCCTCTTTGTGTTGGCAGCAAGCCAAATTGAGTAACTCTTGTAATATAACAGATTTTCCATTATCTAAGGACATAGAAACTGAATGTAGAGGTTCTTCCTTAATAAAGCAGGCAATTACCCTGTATTTCCACTCATTCTGAAACTAATTGCTCATTGCTTAATACAGTTTATGCTGATCTTGATACTGGACATATAAGCCTTAAATAATAAAGACAAGATTGTGTTAAAACTCCCATAGATCTTAAAGACCAGTGGGGGACACAAACAGATAAAAACCAAATAATCATAATCATATATGCAGGTAATTACACTACAGCATCTGAGCTATGATAAGTGCATGCTACAATGGATATAGCATTTCCTGATTACTGAGCAGAGATTAAGGACATAAAATGAAGCTACATCAAGTAACAGATACTTTGTAATCACAGCACTCTGAGAGGCTGAACACAGAGGACTGTGAGTATGAGCGCAGCCTGGACAAAACATTGAGTTCACAGAACCCATTCTCCAAATGCAAAAGGAGTGGAGGGCTGGGGATGTAGCCTAGCGTGAAGGCTTGGATTCAACACACAGTGCAAATCCCGTCCGCGCCTGCCCAGCCCCAGAGACCAGCCTGAGACAGTGGCTGACTCCAGCAGCCTCCTGGATCCCGCGCCAAGCTCTCCCAGCGAGAGCGAATTTACAGGACTCACCAGGCTTCCAAGATCAGTGAGAGGGTGGTGAGTCTGAGGGAGAGCCTTTGGCTTCTTCCCACATGCGCTATGCGGATCCCTGTCCCCAACCCCTCCAAGCCAGTGACTGGCCTGAAACCTCAGATCCCACTCACCAACACCTTCCCGGAACCCCTGACCTAAAGCCCACTGATTGAGTGGGAATTTCCCCGATTCTCTAGGCATCAAAGGTCAGTGAGTGTAGAACCTCAGGCCCATCGTGCCTGAGATACATTTCCCAGGGATTAAGCTGCCCGTCACCTCACGTGGCCCAATGACAGCTCCAGGCACACTGTGCCAGAGAAACACTTCCAGGTGATTACTGGTCCCACCCCACAGCCCCAGACCCAGTGCAGGTTGGCCTGGAGTGAGAACTCCTAGCCTGCCACACCGGAGGGACATTTCTCAGCAATCCACGGTCCCACGCTATGGACCGAAATCCAGCACAGCCTGGCCTATAAGTGAGGGCTCCAGGCCTACTGCACCAGAGGGATCTTTCGTAGCCTTCTTGATTTACGGCCTGTAGACCCGGACCCAGCACAAGCTGGCCGGCTCAGTACAGCCAACTCAGTAAATAAGATCATCCACTATCCTTTTGTGAGCCCAGAAAACCCACCAAAGTCCAGGCCCACCCACCTGGGGAACGCCCTGCCTGACACAGGAGGGCTGACCCCAGGAACCAACATAGCGGAACCAAAGGAGCTGCAGCAAAACAGGAATTGAACACAACAGCTACACCTAGGATAGGCATACCTGGAAAATCTCAAACTTATTAGATTGGCACCCGAATCTCATAACAAGCTAAGGTTATAGCTGCACCAAAGCTCTACACCAAAGGTCAAAGATCAGTGCTATACAAAATGACAAAGAGAAGGGGAAAAATGCAATCCCAGACCTCGAGTCCATCAGGAAGGGCAGAGGACACTAGCTCAGCTGCAACGAATGAAATAACAGATACAGCAGCAAAGGAACAACAG
>PVKA01022319.1:0-37279 GCA_004027165.1 Ctenomys sociabilis
TAAGAACTGCTTTCATTGCATCCCATAAATTCTGGTAAGTTGTACTTGAATTTTCATTGAATTGTAGATATTGCTGAATTTCTTGTTGAATTTCTTCTACGACCCATTGATTGCTGAGTAGGGTGTTGTTTAGTTTCCATGAATTTAGCGGGTTTTTCTGGTTTCTTTTGTCATTTATTTCCAATTTCATTGCATTGTGATTTGTCACTCTGCCAAGGACAATTTGCAGAAGACTTAAAAAGTATACTGAACGTGCCTTTAATTCTAGAATTTTCAAGCAGGAGCTTTATCTTCTCATGCTCACAGTGTGTTGTTACTGTAAATTTCCCTTGCTCTGATATTAAGAAGTCCATTGAATCTGGTGTGACTAAGGAACACCATTTTTTGCATTTAGCTTTTATAGTAACTTCTCTCTTACATAGTCACTATATGGACTTCCAGAAAAGACTGCTTGTAATTCTTCTGTGTTACACACCACGTTTAATTATCCATACACTTTTGTACAGAGGTAATATTAGTGAGTATTGAATGATATTTCAATACAAAACATCTCAGTATCACTCTGCTTTCTCCAGTATCTGGTAAATAGTCTTCCAATTCTTTATGACTTTGTAAAACTTTCCAACCAACCTAAAGATTTCTACACTGAAGAGTGAGACCATTTGAACCTCCTGATAAGCATTATTGACCCAACATGGAACAACTGTTTATTCTTGGACCAATCAGCAGGTCATATTTGAGTTCTTTTATGTTTAGAGTCAAGCTTTAAAAACATGAGTAGAAATGATAAGATACAGTTTAAGCACAGAACTAGCTGGGTGTGGTGGTGCATGACTGTAATCCCAGAATTCTGATAGGCTGAGGCAGAAAGACCACAATTTTGAGCCTAGCCTAAGCCTTAGGCCCTTCTCAAAATTAAAAAATAAAAAATAAGACTGAGGATGTATCTCAGTGTGAAGGGACTGTATTCAATCAACACTACTGAAAAAGCAAAACAAAAATGAAGACAAAGATAAAACAAAAAAAGAAGAAAAGAAAACACTTGTGCATAGGATGCCTATGTAATGAGAACACTGATCTGAACAAGAAAATAAGAGCTTTAACTTCCATAATTTCTAGAGTCACTACTAAAACTAGGTCTTTTCTAGGCCAGGGGCACCAATAAACTACTCTTGATAAGTTTGATTGAAATCAGCCTGCTTTTCTTGCCAAAAGAGAGTCCTGTCTTGATATAGTAGAAAGTACAAAAGTGGTTGTTGATATAAATGTTGATATGAATAAGGGCTCAGGGTTTTAACATATGTGTTTTCCTCTCTTTCTGAATTGGAATAAAACTTTAGTAAAAATTATGAATCATCTAAGAAATTATCACATTCATAAATGTAAAACCAAGAGGATTGCCTAAGAATTATGACACGGAAGATAAATGCCATGGATTAAATATGACTGGATTAGTGCTCTGAGATTTATTTGGAATGTATTCATTCATTAGAAATCTGATCAATGGCTATCTGTGGGAAATATGATGCCAAACAAGTTGAAAATATTAAAGCTAAAAGGAGACATTGTCTTGATTACATAGATCTGAGAGTATAATTATTCATTATTAGTTGATAATTAAATTTTTCACTTATTTATTTATTAATTCCATTACTTACTAAATTCATATAGTGTTTCAAGATCTTTGACAGAGTTTGTTTGGGTGAAAGTGAACAAAACTATGTTCCTGTCTTCAGAGTCACAGGTGTTAAATATAACTGTTACAAATGGAGAAAAAGAATACAAATCATGATGCCACCCCCTTTCAAAACTATAAGAAATTATAGCAAATTGTGAGAATTTTTGAGCCCAACATTTGAAAATACTGAGTATGAAGGGTGGTTGTAGTTTTTATAAATTTTGCATTCTCTTGGGTCATAATAGTTAAGCAGATAATTTCATAACACGCAAGTGATCCCATAGTGTAAGGGAGCTTTTTGATTCTCTGAATTCACTCATAAATGGCATTCTGGAAAAATGCTATGTGAGCATTAAAAGCAATGAGTAAGTATCCCCCGAGGTCATCGAGAAGTGCAGCCTAGAAATATGCAACAGGGTATTTTAAGGAATCAAACGTCGGAGTAGCCATGGAACACTGGGAATATGCAGCAACACTCACACACCTAGAGCACAGAGGCCCAAGGGATAATGAAAAGCAAGATGACAGAGTTGTACCTGTTAGCAAAGTTGCATCCATGCCCGTGGGCTCCTTGGGAAAACTGTAATCTCAAATCTAACACATTTCACAATAGACAATAAAACAAAGAAAACCAAGGAACACCTTGTAATGCTGAGTTCAGACTTGTGACACACGGCTATCTCAAGAGATTTTCTTTTGCTGGCTAAGCCTCTTATGTTTGGCACAAAACAACATTGTCAAATATAAGCTTGATTCCAGTAGGAAAAATTAAGATATTCTTGTCCCAGTTATTTACTACAACTGTGCTAAATCTAGATACTTGCTTACCTGACAATTCACACAGAGGATGCCCTTAGGTTTTCCTATGAAATCTACTTTTTAGACACAGCACATCCACTGATAGGCAGGAGAATAAAAATAAATAAATAAATAAATAAATAAATAAATAAATAAATAAAATATAAAAAGGGACAAGGGGAAAAAACATAGAATATTTTCTTAATTGGATTCTTTATAGTTTTATATTTACCTAAATTCTAATTTACACTCAATAGATTAATGGTCTTTGAAGTAGAAATATAGTTCTTTCTGTTCTTCGTATACAAATTGTCAACATATATCTGGTCCATTGAATTGGGCATCACACTATGAATCTATGCCTACATAACAAATTAACCCTAAAACTCTAGCTTAACACAACAGACATTGATTGTACAGATTCTGTCAGTCAAAAACCTAAGAATTACTTAATGGGTCATTCTGGCCTTCTACATCTTACACACAACAGCGGAAGTTTTGGCCAGGTCATGATTTCTCAGAGCTCACCTAGACAGATGCAACGACAACTCTAAGATTGTGCTATGATATTTGCAAACCTGTCAAAATTCACCTCCAAACTTACTAACTGGGTTCTGTGCATAAGGCTGCTTTACAATCTGAGCTCTGGCTTCTCTAGATCAGGCTAGCGGAAAATAGGAGAAAGTACTCACTGTGGAAAAAGAATGGATGCTTTCTTAATTGCATTCTTCATGGTTATATTTTTATATAAAATCTATGGAGAAAGTGAAGCTATGGCAAGCAAGGAAATGACTAGGTCTCCTAAATCTTAGAATAGTGCTTAGTATAGAACCAAATATTAAGTTTTGATTTTGATATCATTTTCTGATAGAAAGAAATAAATGATGAATGAAAGAGTGTGCTGAAACATCTTACCATTACAATGCAAAGCTCTACAATTTAGTGACTCTCTTCCCTTCTGCAAGAAGTCCTTAAAGGTTGTCACATCAGGTGTGCAACTATCCTTGTCAAAACATACACTGCCTCACAACTAACTCCCCAGAAGCTTATGCCGTGCTTGAGAGAAAAACTTTGTTTTATTTTTTTACTTTATTGAAGAATAAATAGCAATGAGACAGTTTCAAATCAAATTAGTAGAACAGATTCAATAACTAATGCATCGTATGTTGTTTTCTCAGTGGTTTTTTGTTGTATAAGGTACATACATAATATCCTATTTACAAATATTATTAGAGCAGATGCCTCTAACAAATGAATTAAGAGAATATACCTGTTTTTAAAGCTGAATTATTATACAGTTTCAATGATACTTTTTCCATTGTTATCTTCCTAGTGGTTATCCATAGTACAAGAAGCAGACAGCTAATCCTGTCCAAACACTATTAGTGCAAATGTTTCTTCTCATAGAAATACACAAAACTATTGCATATTTACGCTAACTGTACTGTTTATACAAACACAGAATAGTTCTTCCTTTGTATCCCCCTTTTTTAATTTAGTCCTGTCAGAGATGCATATTCTATTGTCATTCAATTATTATAGGTGCTTGAATTCAGCGAAATAATACAACACAGTCCAGCAGTCCTCAATAATATTGGATTATCTGAAGAAGTTGTTGACTAGAGCCATTTACAGCTCAGGTTATTATTATGGCATTATCTTATATACCTCGTTTTTATACTTTTCTGCTGGATGGTTAAGACTGAGATAAAGCAAGTCCTATATAACAAAAATGTAACATTTGTATCTGATGAGGTCAGTCAAGTCCCCTCAGGGTTTATCTTGTAACCCTGTATCTCACTCTGCAGATCCTTTGTCAGTGTCAGCCATGGCCATTGTTTGACCAGTTTGCTCTCTGTTAGAGCCTGAGAGAAAGTTTTCACTCCATGTGCTCTCCCTCGGCACACTATAGATCATCAATCACATTCCTCTGTGGTTCTATAATCTCCCTAATCAGAAAATTTGAGGCACAGCTGAGTTCCATGACATGACAGTACAAGTTCTCCTATGTCCTCAGTCTTCACTAATCTTGAAAGGCTAGGACCAAAATGGTGGCTGACCTTGAAGCCTTTTCATTTCTCCAGTTTTTGATCTGTAATCTTAGGCTGTTAACCATCCAGAAGAGAAGCTGATTATTACCCTTCAAACACAAGCAGTTCTGTTTACCCCAACAATCTGACTAAATCCTTTTTAGTTGTTATACTTTTCCATTTGTATTTCTTCTTTTGATTTCTTATACTAGGGAGCCTATACAATATTTGCACATGTGTGTCTGGTTTATTTTACTTATGAATATATTTTCAAGTGCCATCCACTTCAATATAAATACTTCAAGTTTGTCATTCTTTATAGGTGAGTACTACTCCATTGTGCAAAAATGACGTCTTTTTCAACCATTCCTCATGTGATGGACATCTTGCTTGTTTCCAAGATTTGGCTATCACAAATTGTGCTGATATAAAAATAGGTGCACATATATCATGATGATATGATGTTTTCAGTTCCTCCAGGAAAGTTTCCAGTAGGGAGATAGCCAGCTTCAATGGATTTCCAGTTCTTTTTTTGTGAGGAGTCTCCACACTGATCTCCACAATGGTTGCACCAGTCTACATTTGCACTAGCAGTGGAGAAGTGTTCCCTTTCCCCACATCCTCTCCAACATTTGCTGTTGGTTGATTTCTTTATGATAGCCATTCCTTCTGGAGTGAGACGGTATCTCAGTGTTGCTTTAACTTGCATTTCACAAATGGCTAGTGATGTAGAGTATTTTTCATATATTTATTAGCTTTTTTAGTTTCGTCCTCTGAGAAGGGTGTATTTATCTCAAATGCCCATTTCTGGATTGGGTCTTTAGAGAGCAGACCTTTGTCTGAGTGCTTATTAGTTAAGATTTTTTCAAAATATGTGGGTTGTCTTTTCACTCTGTTGACAATTTCTTTTGAGAGGCAAAAACTTCTCAATAAGAATCTATCCCAGTTTTTAATTCTTTCAAGTGTTTCCCGTGCAAATACATGTTTATTCATAAACACTTTGCCTATGCCTATGTCTTCAAGAGTTCCTCCTACTTTCTCTTCCAGGAAATAGAATGTTTCTGTTTCAATGCTTAAATCTTTAATCCATTTTTACTTTAGTTTACTGCATGGTGATAGACCTGGGTCAAGTTTTAGTTTTTGGCATGTAGAAATTCCATTTTCCCAGCACCATTTGTTAAAGAGGCTATCTTTCTTCCAGTAAGCTTGTTTGGCCCCCTTGTTGAAAATCAGGTGGCTGAGTGTGTTTGCAGAGGCTTCTGCATCTTCTAATCTATTCCAATGATCCTCAGGTCTGTTTCATTGCCGATTCCATGTTGATTTTATCACAGTGGCTTTGTAGTATAATTTCAAGTCAGGAATTGTGATGCTTCCTGCCTTGTTTTTGTTGGCCAAGATTACCTTTGCTATTCTAGTTTTTTTCTGGTTCCAAATAAATTTTAGGAATGATTTCTCTAAGTCTGGAAGATATGCTAGGGGCAGTTTGATAGGAATTGAGTTAAATCCTTTGGATTTAACAATTTGGGAGTATGGCCATCTTCACAATGTTTGTTCTTCCTATCCAGGAGCAAGGAATATCTTTCCATTTTCTAAAATTCTTTATAATATCTTTTCTTAGTGTGTTGTAATTTTCTGTGGAAAGATCTTTGACTTCCTTGGTCAAATGAATTCCAAGGTATTTCAATTTCCATGGTGCTATTATAAAAGGCATTGTTTCTATAGTTTCCCTCTCAGTATGTTTGTTATCTGTGTAGAGGAATGCTATTGAGTTTTGTACATTGACTTTGCCTCCTGCTCTGCTACTGAATTTGCATATAAATTCTAGTAGCTTCTTGGTGGAGTTTTTTGGGTCTTCCAAGTAAAGTATCATGTCATCTTCAAATAGTGATAATTTAACTTCTTTTTTACATACTCTTATTCATTTTATTTCTACTATTGTCTAATGGCTTTAGCTAGTGATTCCAAAACTATATTGAATAGGAGGGGTGGTAGAGGACATCCTTGTTTTGTACCAGATGTAAGAGTAAAAGATTTCAGTTTTTTCCCATTTAAAATTATATTATCAGATGGCTTTTAGTAAGTTGAGGCTGAGGCGTTCTCTTTCAATTTTCTGTAGGACTTTAAACACAAATGAGTGTTGAGCTTCTCAAAAGCTTTTTCTCCATCAATTGAGATGATCATGTGTTATTTAAATTTCAGTCTATTAATATAGTGTATTACATTTATAGATTTTATAATATTGAACTGTCCTTGCATCCCTGGGATGAATCCTCCCTGGTCATGGTGTATGATGTTCTTGATAATTTGCTGTATTCTATTTGCTAGGATTTTATTGAGGATTTTTGCATCTATGTTCATGAGGGAGATTGACCTATAGTTCTCTTTTTTTTTCTTTCCTTCCTTGGTTTAGGAATCAGTATAATACTTGCCTCTAGAAATGATTTTAGTCTAGTTGACCTATCATTTTGAGATAAGGGGGTGTTAAGATCTCCTGTAAAGATTGTGGTCTTAGATATTAGATTTTGTCTGTCCTTTTTTGATTTGTCTTAGATCGTTGGGTGTTCCTGTGTTTGGCTCATAGATATTTATGAGTGTCTCCTCTTCCACTTGAATTTTTCCCCTAACCAGTATATAGTGGCCCTCTTTATTTTATTTGATCCTTCTTGGTTTGAAGTTGAGACTATCTGAGAACAGAATTGCTACCTGTGCTTTCTTCTGAGGTGCTAGGACATGTAATTCTGTTTTCCACCCTTTGACTTTAGCCTATGAATGTCTTTTTGAGTTAAGTGTGTTTCTTGTACATAGCATATTGTTGGATTTTGTTTCCTAATCCACTATGCCAGTCTATTTCTCTTAATTGGTGAACTGAGTCCATTTATATTGATAGGTATCATTGAAATGTGTTGACTTAGGATAACAATCCTAAGTCAACACATTTGACTCATGTTAATAGCCCGCTGTTATTTACTCCTTTTTGTCCCGTGTTTAATTGTTTGCACTATTTAGTGTGTTCCTTCTGTTCTCATTCATGGAGGTCTGGTCATTGTGGTCTCTCTCTAGAACATCTTTCAGTAGCCTGTGTAAGGATGGCTTTGTTATCACGAAATTCTTTAGTTGTTCTTTGTCATGGAAGTATTTCACTTCTACATTAAACTTCAAAGAGTTTTGCAGAATATAATAGTCTGGGCTGGAATTTGTTTTTCTACAGGACTTGAAGAACTCTGCTCCATGCTCTCCTGGCCTTCATTGTTTGTGTAGAGAAGCCAGCTGTAATTCTGATGGGTTTTCCTTTGAATGTGATCTGCTTCTTTTCTCTAGAAGCTTTAAGTATATTATTCTTGTGTTGGATTTCTGGGATCTTGACTAGTATATGTCTCGGTGTGTTTTTAGTTGGGTTGAAATTATTTGACATTCTGTATGCTTCCGTTACCTGAATGTTACATTCTTTTCTCATATTTGGGAAGTTTTCTGCTATTACTTGTGCCCATATACTTTTTATATCATTTGTATTGACTCCTTATTTCTCATTGATACCTATTAATCTCACATTGTTCATCTTGGTATCATTTTGCAGGTGATGAATTATTTTTTCCTATATCCTCATTTTTTTAAGAGATCCTTTCTCATCTTTTCACTAGCTGCACCAGCATCTTCAAGATTTGAATCTCAAAAAAAAAAAAAAAAAAAAAAAAAAAAAAAAAAAAAAAAAAAAAAAAAAAAAGATTTGAATCTCTGTCCTCTCTTTCAAACAGTTTGCTAGACTCATGATTGAAATTTTAAGTTCTTTTATATCTCTTTGACTCTACTTCTTGTGATCTATTCCTTTCCTGTATTGCACATTCAAGGAATATATCATGTTTCTAATCTCCTCTATTATTTTTATCAATGTCTTCTTTATAGGCAGCTATTAATTCTTTTACTGCATATTTTTTTCCAAACTGGATTTCCTCCATATATTTCTGTAATTGATTCTCTACTTCATGTGCTATGATTTCAAAGATTTCTTTTTTATTTCAGAAATTATTTCTGCTCTGAGTTCCTCTTTACCTTTCTGCTATTGTTTCTTTGCTTGTGATGCTGTTAGTTTACATGTTTCAGGTGAAATAGTGTTCTCTGCGCTTGTTCTAGGTTGGCACTGGGTTTCCCCATATATTTCTGGATTTAATTCATTATTTCAGATGCTATGTATTCAAAAACTTCTTTTTTTATTTCAGGAGTTAATTCTGGTCAGAGTTTCTCTGTATCTTTCTGCTGTTGTTTCTTTGCTTCTGACTCTGCTAATTCATTCATTTCAGCTGAACTAGTGTCCTCTGCACTTATCATGGATGGGCTTGAGCCCTGAGATTACATTTTTCTCCTCCTCTTTGTCATTTTGTATAGCACTGACCTTGGTGTAGAGCTTTGGTGCAGTTACAACCTTAGTGTAATGAAATTTGGATGCCAATCTATTAAGTTTTAGTTTATCCCATTATGCTTGTACTCGATCTAGCTGTTTTGTTCAGCTCCTTTTTTCTGTAGACCTTCTGGCACAACTGTGAGCCTGTGGTACCCCTCTGTTGTGTCCTTGGCCCTGGGAGCACCAGGGAGTGCTGAAGATCTCCCACACACTCACTGGGCCATGCTTGGCTAGATCAGAGGCCAGAGTTAGGATAAATATACAGTGCTTCTGCATAATTCTGTGAGAAACAAGATTTGCACTAATATTGGTTGGACAAGATACTATGTCGGCTTCTAGTTGAAAGTATTAATTATTGAATCCGTGATATAATTCAGCTATAAAAATAAGATAAATAAACAGCTACACTCTCTGAATTTACTGATTAGAGACATCTTCTATAATAATGTCTGTAAGTATAATATCACAAATGCACCTTGCACGATATCAAAACATTACAAAAACAGTTTGCAATGTATTAATTTCTTGAATCTGTCCTGTTAATTTGTCTTGAAACGGTCTCATTGCTATTTGTTCTTCAATAAAAAATAATTTAAAAAAGAGTCACAGAAATTCTCACTCGCTCGGTGGGCTTGGAGACAGGGTCTCCAAGTAGTTGTAGGCTGGGCCAGGCTTGGTTGGATGGATCAAGCAAGAGAGTCTCAGAAGTTCTCGCTGGCTTGGAGGTCTTGTGAGTAGGGTCTCTGGAGGGCGCTGCTGCCACAGGCAGGCTAGGCTTGGGTGGATCTGGGCTGAGGGAGTCCCAGAAGCTCTCACTCACTCAGCCCGCCTGGGGTAAGGGGCTCTGGGGAGAGGAAGCTTTGAAGCAAACCGTGACCTGAAGCCCAGTTATGCTCTCACAATGACAGTTACACAGAGAAGCAATTAGTTGAAGTCAGCAACTAAGAAAGCACAGAGGCAGTCACTAAGGTGGCTTTTTAAAAACACACCACTATGTGTATACCTAGGTGCTCAGATCACTGGATACTCAGTTGTATGTAAATAACCATAAAGCATATTGTAATCTTAAAAAAGGCTCCAGTTTTCAGTGAGAACTAAGGATGACTATTACAGTGCTTTCTTTCTAATTTTTGAAACTCAGGACTGTGGACACTACATTTCTATTAGATAAGTTCAATGAGAGATGGCTTTTGGAATTTTGTGTATAAGTGAGAATTATTAAAATTCTGTGTTCCTTAAAGAAAAAAACACAGGTCAGTGACATAGCTCAGGGCCTGCTTAGGCAAGCTTAGGCAAGTGCAGGGACTGTGCCTGAAGTTCCAGCACCACATGCCATGCCAACCCCATCACTAGGGCAAGCTGAGCCAGGCAAAAAATATATAGATAAGTAAATAAATAAAAAGAAAAGAACTTATGGTATTTGTTAAGGAAAAAATTCCTTTGCTTGCCTTACAGCAGTGATTCAAATGCTAGGTTATTGCTACCCATTCTAGATGGCAAACTTCAAGAGGGAAGGAAGTATGTTTGCTTAATTCACTAATGTATCCTACATAGCAATGTTCCTGGAATATTGCAAGTTCTTAATAAATATTCATCAACTGACTATTTAATGAACTGGCACCATTTTCAAAGGCTCATTATGAACAGGATATGAATTTTCATCCTCCCTTGTCCTGATTTAATAGGCTCAAATTCCTTTAATAAATCATGCATTGCATAAAACTCCTGTCACTGAAGACAAAGACACTTTGTTTTTTGTTTGCTCCACTTTTCTTTGTTTTTAGCCACGGTTGTGTGAGTTTCAACAATTACGATGTCCAGAGTAGACCATATGGTCAAAATGTCAATGGAATTGAGAATTCGATCTTTTGCTGAAGAAATAAATCATTGAAACAGGCAAAATGCTTGTATTTAAATTTTTATATATGCATGATTTGTTTAACCTCTTCTGTAAAGTTCTATGTATAACTTATTGTGCCCTTTCTTCTTGTATTGCGAATTGAACACAGGGCTTTCACACTGAGCTACATCATCAGCTTACTTTATTTTTTAGACTAAGCACTACTATCACCTATCTTTCTCCATAAAAACAGAATCGAATCAATAGTGTTGCCTATTTTTCTATCTCTATGTAATCAACTGTCATCTATCTATCTAATCTATCTACCTGTCAATTATCAGGAATTCACTAGTGAATGATGGAGATTGGAAAACATCTGTAGACTGACGTTAAAGTTCAAGGTAAAAGCTACAAGGATTCTATAACAAGGAAAAGCCATGGTCCCTAATTGAAGGCTATTGGGCAGAAGAATTCCCTTTCATTTGGGGGAAGGTCAACTATTTTTTTATTCAGACCTTGAACGAAAATGATGAAATCTACAACATTATGAAGTACTCTTGGAATTACTCATTCTTGTACTCATGTACAAGTTAATCTCATTGATAGTCACCCCTTTGAACACCTAAAATAAGTTTGACATAAACTAGACCCTCTGTCACCCAGTCTGCCTGACAGGGAGAATTGACCACCATATATCCCATTAAGAAAATCTTGAAGATAGGAAATTGTGAGTGATTAATCATTCCTTTCTTCTGTTCTTCAAGGGAGCAGTTGTGAGGCATCTTCTATATGACCCCTCCTGGATTTCCAGAGAAAACAATCCCTGGTAATCAATTCACAAACTCACTCTATTGCTAGCTTCTTCTAAATTCAGTACCTGCTGAATTCTCTTCAGTATTCCATTCTCTAAAATATGACCACTACTACTTTCTAAAATAAATTGTTGATGTTCATACTTTAGGCTCTATTTCATAGAGAAAGGAAGCTAGTTCATTTAATAAGCTAACTAGAACCTTCTTTCATATGTGCTCTGTTCCAAATACGAAGTCATCTTTTTTGTTTGTTTGTTTTCTTGGTAGAACCATAGATTGAACTCAGGCTCTTGCACTTGCTTATTTATTCTACTGAACTATCTCCCTGGCCCCTGGATTCCTCTGTGATGTAAGATACACGTTGGTCTTTGGACTGTTTACTTCCCAAGCAGGGTCATTGTGCCTTGATGCAAATATCTGCAAAAGAAGACTTACTTAAAAGGTGAATTCCCTAAGTTTGGGTACATGAAAAGAACATTAAGAAATGGATCCATGGTTTTACTTATGAGTATCTTTTTCTTTTAGATGGAAGAATTTCTTTCAGCATTTATTATAGGACAAGTCTAGCAGAGAAATATTTCAGCCTTTGAGAATCTTTATCTCTCTTTCATTTCTAAAAAATGGTGTTCCTTGGTTTATATTATGATTTGTGTCTAGTTGTCCCCACAAAGCTTCATGCAGTCCTAGGGCAGGGACTTCTAGAGTTTGAGATCAACTCATGATCAAAGATGGTGGGTCTTAGTACTTCTGGGATCATATGTGTGAATACTACACCAGCCTAGGGTGGATAGCCTGCATACAATTAGGAGAGACAGCCTTCCTCTTTGTTGTCATTGATGCTGCTGCTCCTTTTTGCGCTCTGCTCTTTATCTCAGCCATGAACTGCTGCCCTCTGCCATGTGCCACTCTGCCTTGGAGCTTGCTAAGTATGAACTGAAACTGTGAGCTAAATAAACCTTTCCTGGGGGCTAGGAGATGGCTCAGTGGAATAAGCACTTCCCTGGCAAGCACAAAGGCCTGAGTTCAATCCCTGGTCCACCAAAATAAATAAATAAATGAATAAAAATAAGAATAAATAAACAAATAAATCTTTCCTTTCTTCCTTTTGGGTGTCAGAATTTGTCACAGAAATAAGAGAAGAGTAACTGAGGCAGTTTAGCTTCCTTACTAGAATATAAAATGGCTGAGTACAGCGACTTCTAAGAAATAAATTTGATTATTACAAAAAACATCCAAAGTTTTTAGCAGGATTCAATAGTGTTAATGTATTATGAAAATTTATATAAATTTAACAAAAGTCCAAAGAACTAAAGGTTTCAAAACATGTTAACAAATATGATTCTTTGATATTTAAAAAAATAAGAATTTTGCAAACAATTTTATGAATTCTTGACAGCTGAGGACCTCAGATTTTATATATAGCAGGTGCAAAGATTGATTTATATGCTTATATAGTGAACATGTTCCTTTCCATAGTGGGTATATGTTGAAAGGAGAGAGTTCTGAATTTGTCATTCTATACTTTAATTGATCTATTCTATGTTCTCCTACCCAGCTTACTAAAGCTCATGGCTGTAGAACCTTGAAGCAGCATATATATATATATATATATATATAAGCTGGATTCTGACTGTATGGATTTGTGCACCTATTTTCTTGTTTGCCTTGTGGTTGTGGACAAGATGCATTAATGCCCTATGCTTGCTATAGATTGCATGTTTGTACTTCCAGAAAATGTTCAAGTACTCAGTCCTAAGTCCCTGTTGGATGACATTTAGAAGTGGGATCTTTGAGAGGCAAGTAGACATAGATGAACTCATGAGGACCAGGCTCTTGTGATATGGTCGGGCAATACTAGGATGATAAATCAGAGTTCCACTGTTGTCTTTTGATGACCTCTGAAAGAAGAGGTCATATGAGTACTTAAAAGAAGATCCCCTCTGAAGTACAAAGGTATAGTCTTCATCAGAGACTGACCATGCTGGTACCATGATCTCTGATTTCTAGCATTCAGAATGGTAGCAAAATAAATTTTTGTTGTTTAACTCACCCTGTATACTGTGTTTTATTTTTCTTTTCTTTGTTTTTTCCTGCAGCTCAGGCTCATGGTGATCCTTCTATCTCAGCCTCCTTAGAATTACGATTACAGGCTTGTGCCCCCACACTCAGTTTCAATGGTCCATAGAGTACCTGAGATTTTGAGGCTGGTATGGCATGTGAAAGAAGATATGGACGCCAGGTCCTTGCACTTGCCAGGCAGGTGCTTAGAATACCAGGTTGTGTCCCTGGCCCTGTTTTGTTATGAAAGCCCAAGCAAGGACAATACTTCAAATTCCGCATATGTTAAATAGGTTAGCAATAATATGCTTTAACCTATGACATTATTTCAAAAATGAGTATAGCACTTAAAATGAAGTGAGAAGTAAAATATAAATTATCTTTTTATAATTTAGTAATAGATTCAACAGTATGATCTTTCCTCAAATTTAATGTCGGTTCAAAGAGGAAAACTGTCTCAGATTTGGAGTATTTCAAAGCTCTCATTTTCTACTGCAAAAGAGATGTGATCATTGCCTTCATGTGTTTCAAATTCTAAAGGAATTGGAAATGCTGAGATCTATAAATAAAATCCCTTGAGTTTAGCCTGCATATATGACTCTTAACTGAATTTTCCTATCCACTGTGTTCCAGCAAGTCAAACATGTTATATAAAAAAAAAAGAAAATTCAATAATAGTGAGGAGATGCAGTTAAATGGAGCAAAGAGAAGATGATTTTTCTTGGCAATGTGTAAATTTTCACATGAGAAATTAGAGATGCACCAAGCTTACCCTAAGCAGGAAAGCACACCAGGAGTTATATGGAGTGAGCCAGGTTATTCTGGAACATCAAATCTGAAACCCTTGACAAAATGGCATTAGGCGTTAAGTTATATTCTAGAGAGGGGATGCCACTGAATATACCTTGACAGTCCATCTGGTAAATATGAATGTCATTTAGCGGTCTATTTCCCAATGAGTGGCATGCTAACATCTCAATAAAATAAGAATGCAGGTCGGATGTCAATCATCCTAGGCTTCTCGGTTTCCAAGGGAATTGCTTCATCTGCAATAGCATGGAAAAATTGCTCTTCTACTGAACAGATGAAAATATTAGTGCACCAAGCAATGCTCCCCATAACACCTTCAATAAATTCTATTTGCTTGGAAAGAAACTTGCACATATTGGCTGACATTTTCTTTTTCTCTCTCTCTCTCTCTCTTTTTCTTTCTTTTTCTGTATTTCTGAGAAGGGTCTATAGGGTGTTCAAGGGTCTCACTACTACATCAGACTCATAATGATTCTCCTGTTTACAGCCTCCCAAGTACTGGAATTCTGTTTTTGTTTTATTTTTCTTTTTGGGTGGGGAGCAGCACTGCGGATCAAACTCAGGACCTTCTGCTTGCCTGGAAAGCACTTATTCCATTGACCTATGACTCCAGCCTTCAACTGCTAGGATTACAGGCATGTGCAACCATAGCCAGTCTCAGTTGCCATTGCAGAGTGCCCTGGAGTCAGAGCTAGCACAGCAGGGGCAGGCCTCAGGATTGACTGATATTTTCTAAATTAATTAATTGAATGATACTCTTATTTTATACTTTCTTTCCTTAATATATCTGATAGATAAATAGTCCAATAGCTTTCACTCCTCTTCTCTCTTGCTAATCTTTTACAATAGAAACATAAATGTCATTCATTTGTGCACATTCTTTTATACCCGAGTACTCACTTGTCAGTTTGCACCAATGGAGCAAGAAGTATTCTGGGGCAGTGGGATCAAAGGAGAGATCTACTCCTGTATCTTCCCCAATCCAAAGACCTTCCTGTCTTTTATTTTTATTTATTTATTTATTTATTTATTTATTTATTTATTTATTTATTTATTTATTTATTTTTTGGTGGAACCGGGAATTGAACTCAGGGCCTTGCGCTTGCCAGGGAAGGACTTATTCTACTGAGCCATCTGCCCGGCCACCTTCCTGTCTTTTAAAGAAAATGTGTTACGTAACATCCCATCACAAGGCAACTGGTTCAGACTCTACCTGACAAGGTTGAAAGATGGACTTTCTCAGTAAATTCATCAAAAATAGGTAAAATGTATAAAATTTCAATATGAGAAATGTTGTCCACTAGATGTTCAAACCATCCCTACAGAGGAAAGACAGGAAAAGGAATTGAACTTCAAGAGGAGCTTTGAACCAGGGATCAGGGTTAACAGCAATCAAATAAATGGAGAAATAAGACCTCAGTCAGACAGAGGAGCTTTGTGAAAACAGCTTGAGAAGTCACAGAGATTATTCCTGATATTTTCTCATGGAAAAATAATGTGTTCTCCAATACCTTGGTTTGAATTTTCTGGGACTCAGAATAGAGAGTCAGTTCAGTGCAACAGATCTTTGACCATCAACACTATAAGATATTTGTATGTGTGGGATGTTTTTCCTAAACCACTGTGCTGGTAGTAATTGATTACAGCAGCAATATATATACCTGCCCAAAACAATTTATGCAATTTCACACTATTTCAGAGTAGGCCACTCGAAAGTCAAACAATTAAAACAATGACAAGGGCAAGCCAAGTAGCTCAGCAGATTAAAGCGCCTGCAAGATGGCACAGGGGCTGGTGGTTCAATCCCTGGGTCTGCAGTGCCGGTCCCACCTCTGGGGTATTCTGAGCAAGCAACTGAGGCTGGGTATGGTGGCGCATGCCTGTAACCCCAGAAATTGGAAAGCTGTAAACTACAAGTAGTTGAGACCTTGAAAACCCAGTAGACAGGGTGTCTTAAAATACAAAAAATAAATGAATAAAATTAAATTAAAATAAGAAAATGAAACAATGGCAATCACAAAAGTATAATAGTGGCAAATACAAGCGAATATTTGCTGTTTTGTGTCAGGATCTGGTGTAAAACAAACAATAGATTATGAGATTGTTTCTTTCAAGTTTATATCGTAGCAGATACAATAGATAATAAGCAAATACATAAGAAAAAGATTTGCTTTTAATAAGAAGATTTGTACTGATAGTGTTTAGATAAGATATCATATCTGCATCTTGTACTATGAATAACTGCTATGAAGACAACAATAAGCAATGTATTAATTGTTGTAACTGTCCTACTAACCTGTTTTGAAACTATCTCACTGCTACTTCTTTCTCAAAAATTGTAATATATTAATTAAAATAGAACAATTTCAAAGAAACTTGTTTTGAAGGAATTTGCTTTTTAAAGGAAAAAACAAAGTGAAAAAATATAAACATAGACACACAAGATAGCTAAGACCATTGTATTACAAATTCTTACTTGTTTTTGGAACATGCTCATTTTTTTTGACCAGTTTTACAATCTAAACAACTAGTTTGAAGATGAAAGTATGCAATGTAACAACAATCGCTGAATACCTATCATCTTTTCTTTGAAATTCGGTGTTGTTTCCAATGTTTTTTATTCTCTTTAAAATGAAATAAAAAAGAATTTACATTATGAGGTCAAAGAAGTCTTCTCTGTAGAGATAAGCACAAGGATAGAAACAGAAGAGGAATACTTGACGTCAAGCAGGTGCAGCCATAGCACTTAAGAGAGAGACAGCCCATGAAGGCTGGAAGAAAAGGGAGGGAAAGCCCACCAAGGAGAGGGCCTCCTCCAGGGGCGCAGCTTGCACTATATTCTGAGGGTGATGGGGAGTCTATCAGTGGAAAAGAACTGAACGATGGTTGAAATGATCACTGCAGGTGCATAGTGTTAGAGAATGTTGGACACAGGTTAAATAGGACTTTTTGAAGTCCTTGTTGTGAAGAGCAAGATAGGAATATGGGGGAGAAGAATTTTGGATTTTTAATTTGCACAGCTGCATAGATGATAATGCAGAAAATTAAGACGAGAAAGCTTAGCAGGTGGAGTGAATAGGCTAGAAAATCAATTCTGCATTGGCTATTTTAATTTTGAGAAAATGATTAGCTAGTTTTAGGGATGAGTTGACTGTCTACTGGGCAATGCATTTCCCATATTTAATTTTAATATTTTATACTTATTTTTGGTGATTTCTTTAAACTACTTGCACATTCCTTATTTATCTCTTTTCACTAAGGAAAATATATTTTAATTTATAAAAATATGTTTTAAAAGAAAATGTGTGGGCAAACAGACAACATATCTGCTTTATTTATGTAGCAGTCATAGAAAAGGAAGCTGTAAAAATCAATGTATTGTCAAAAAACTATTATCTTGACTTTTGTTTTCTGTCACCTAACTAATGTTCTAAATGTACAATCAGATTACTTCATTATGACACAGAGGCAGAGCTCAAGTGTAAAGAGAGTAAAAAGAAATTGGGATAATACCAAGTTTTAATTTGGTGTCACAGCTCTTACAAAATAGGGCATAGCCTGTCAACTTTTTAGTTCCCATTGATTATTTCAAAATCATTCCCCTTTTTAGGTGATTTATAGTATACAATTCCATGTATACAGACTTCTCAAAGTTTTATCACTGAACGTCTATATTGGATGGTACATGGCCTACAATGTGAGAATATTCATCAAGATGTGGTGGATATTAAATTAACATAGGGTGAGAGTAGGAAGTAGAGTTAAAACCAAGCAAACCCTCATATATTCCTAACTCTCAAGGATTTATAAAACCAATAAATATTTCAAAGGAATTAGAAATTTTGATGTGCCAGAAACTGAAACAATACTTATATGTTATCATATTTATTCCAAAAATAGTTGTATTGAGCTAAGCAACTACTTGTTTACCACTATGATATCAACCTTGTGCTCCTAGTTTGTCTATCAGTTTGACTTTTTCTGCTACTCTTAGGCCAAGATAAGAGTATTTTTTGCAATAAAATAGTTACTAAAGTAATCAGTGTTTAAATCACAGACATATTTTCTGTACGACCTGGTTCTGCAGTTATTTAGCCAAGTGTAGGAAAATACTTGTTTGTGAGAAGTATCAAAATATTCTCCTTCCCTGAGTTTGGCCTGTGATGTCTCCCTTCTTATTCTGAAAGCTATTTACATGGTCTCTTTTCCAGGGGCATCATTGAACAAATTTAGAATACCAGGCCATTAGTTTAATTTAAAAATCATGGAGAGATTATGTGAGAAGATAGAGTAGAAATAGTTTTAAAGCGATTAATTACCTCTTCCTTTCAAGAGATGATTGAGAGTGTATGTGTACAAGGCAGTTAGGTGGGGAGTTTAGGTCTAGTGATTACTGCTACTCAAATATTTCTCCTGAAGTCAATTGACTCACAAGAAATACAATAGGGCCAGGGAGATGGCTTAGTGGAATAAGCACTTCCCTGGCAAGTGCAAGGGCCTGAGTTCAATCCCTGGTTCCACCAAAAAAAAAAACAAAAACAAAAACAAAAAGAGATACAATAATTTGCTCTCTTTCTCTCATTGTCTCTCTGTCTACCTCTGTCTGTCTCTCTGTCTCTGTTTTTCTCTGTCTCTGTCTCTGTCTTTCTCTCTCTCTCTCTCTCTCTCTCTCTCTCTCTCTCTCTCTCTCTCTCTCTCTCTCATTACTAATTGTAATTTATTAAGCTGGGTTAAGTAGAGTAGGCCTGTAATGCAAAGACTGGCTAGGCTGAGGCAGAAGTATTACTGTGATTTTGAGGCAAACATAGACTACACCGGGAGATCCTGTCTAAGAAAACAAGCAAACAAACAAACAAACACACAAAACATTAAATTATCTAATTGGAGGAGACTACTGCATCATCAAAAGGGAAATAAAAAGTCTTAGTCATTCCTCCCTTTCTGGAACACTTGTGCAGTAAAAAAACATTTTAAGCTTTTCCCAGTGAATTGGTGAACTAACATATCTGGGTATAGCTTAACTAGCCTAGGGACCAATCTTAACTTCCCAGTTATTTTACAGTGTATAAATTAACACACCAATCAAGGTTTATGCAACTATCCATCAATTAAAACACTAGATTTAGCAGTCCTTCCAGACAGAACTCTTATTCTCTAGTTCAAAAACCCATATACCTGAAGAGGAGGCCTTTCGAAAGTGGAGCGCGGAATATGGCAGAATGGTATACGTATCTGCCAAGTCATAATATGGGATGGCTTATTGTTAGCCTGACACTTGAAACCTATCATTTGATCTCTTCTAAGAATTTCTGTATCAATCCTTCACATGAAAACAAGAGCCAAATTTCTAGTAGCTGTTTATGTTGTACTTGCAACATATGCACATGCTTTATTTTTTATGCAATCAACCAATTGTTGTCTATTTTGAAATCTAATAGAGGTGATATATTCTCTTTTGACAAGTAATTGCATCCACTTTAGCTTAGAAATATATATTTTATCGGTGTATAGTTATTCCTTGCATCTACATCATCTTTCTACTTCCTACCTAAAGATGAATCCAATGATATAGGTGCATGTAGTATACATTTTGTTTGGGATTAAAATATATTTCTCCAGCCATCACAATTGCTCAGAAAGCTGTAAGTTAACTCGCCTCACAGCAGCATCATAAACCAACCCAGAATGTTTATTCATCAGCAAACAGATTTGGTATGCCAAAGACAACAGAGAAATATCAATGTATGAAAAATGAACTCTCCTTTTGTTTTAAAATCAATTGGCAGAAAATCAATGACCTCTGATATAGGAACTCTCCGCTCACCTCTGGAGGCCTTACTATTATTGCAATAGATTCATAAATCTTGAAAATAAATATTTGTTCCATCAACAAACCAAAACATTATCAAGGCTAGTATTTTAAAGGGTTTGGTGCTTAGCAAGTGGCTACATACTTCATAATAACTGTCCAAGTATGGGTCTTGGATCAGCATCATCAGTTTGACTTGAGAATGTACAAGTACAATTTTTTTTTATTTCTCTCCAGATGTATCATAGGAGAAATGATGTAGATGTGATCTGGAATTTTTGTTTGCAAACATTTTTTTTTTGGTGGTACCAGGGATTGAACTCAGGACCTTAAATTTGCCAGGCAGAGGACTTCTTTGTTTTCAAAGGCCATCATTTAATTTCAATCCCCATGAACATGTTCCAGACATGCATCTTGTGAAAGATGTATAGGAAGCACAATTGTGGTAGCAGGGTTAATTACTGTAATTTATCCTAATGATATTATAATACTATAATATAATTATGGATTGTGGAAGGGTCTCAAGATGTAGCCAATGGGCTAGTCATCGTAAAACTACTTATAGTTATGATAAAGAGTAATACAATGATGGATTTTTTACATAAAGAATGAAAGAATGTTAAGTACTAAACCTAAGATTATTATAATTTTTCAAATGCATACAAAGTACTACATATAAAACTCAAACTTAGGAGTAAAAATAATCAAAATATTTAAAGCCTGCTTCTACATTCATGAATGTCCATAATCTTTTTTAGAGGATTTGTCAAAATTTTTAAATTGATGTGTGGGCATAAGCATATATATATATATATATATATATATATATATATATATATATTATTTTTAATTATAAAATTTGGAAAATATCTCTTTAGAAACTAAGAAAATATACTAACTTTGGCCTTCTCTGGTTCTTAAAACATGAAAACTATTTTCAATTAATATAAGCATAACAATAAACTTTATTACTTATTCATGTATTACATATGCAATTCTTCATATTTGGTAGTATGTACACTAGATGATTTTGGTAGAGCATTTACATTCAAGTGGAATAGGACAAGAGACTTTACCTTATGGAAATGGAAATTACACTTTACTTATAAGGGGGTAACTGAAGAAAATGATGACTAGAATATATTCCTGAGGCTGGAGGTTTATTTTGCCTGATGAGCTTAAATTTCCATTAAAATAACACTAATTCCATTTACATAATAGTGTAAGAGTTCTGTTTCTTTGCTTTTGCTTCTATTTATGCTTCTATAGAAGAAAACTAGACCTAGCAGAGGTCAATATGTAGCAAGGAGGTCTTCAGACCTTCTCTTTACATTTACTAAAATAATAAATATCCTATTTGTAGAAACACTTAGCTCTCAATATTGCTGTTTTTAATGAAAACTCTATAGAATTCTGATTACTCTTTTGAGTGCCGGTTCTTTTCATAAAACCTACAGTTGAAGATTTTCTATTCTTCTTCCCTTGAGTACATTTTAAGACTAGGAAGAAAGGGCCCTGGATGTGACTTTGAACAAATGAACGTCTGTAAGGCTCTTCACAGATAACAAGTTTCGTTCCCAGGTGCCAGAGATATAGCTATGTTTTTCTTTGGCAACAAATGAAAGTGAGCTACTACTTCCAAAACTTTAAATAAAAAATGATTTCCCCGGAGAAATAATAAACTCCTTGTAAAACAAAGAACATAGTTAAAATTCAAAGGGATTATTTGAAGTTTGAAGCTTTTCCTCTTTCCCCAGGACCTTTCCAAACTACATTTTTTCTGTTCCTTATTATGATGACAGAGGCCAAATATTGTTTAACTATCCCAATTAGTTGACAAATCTCAGATACGATGATCAGCAAAAATCACTTCTTACATTTTAGCTTAATGTCAAAATGTTATCCATGCTTTCTTTTTTTTTTTTGAAATTGAATCATGTATTAATTAGTTTAATTAATTTATTAAGCAGGAAAATATATTTTGTGATAATCATATCATTGATCATCAACTGTGTTAAAAGAATAACATTATCCAAGCTATCCTACGTATATGCATGTATATTTATTTCCCTTCCTTTTTTTTCCTTTTTCCACATCCCAATATTTATTTCTCTTTGAATAGTTTCTTTCCCCTTCATAGTATCCATTGCACTTTTCAATTTGCACTTACTCTTTCAGGTTCTTATGCTAGAGAGACAATAAGATGTTTTATGTGCAGAACTGATTAACTTCACTTATGAGTGTGATCTCTAGTTGCATATATGTACCTATAAAAGTCTCAAGTTTATCTTTTTAATAGCCGAGTAATACTGTATTGCATAAAAATGCCGTAACTTTTTTATTCATTCCACAGTTGGTGGGTATTTTGGTTGTTTCCAGTACTTAGCCATGACAAATTGTGCTTCAATACACATGGGTGCATGTGTGTCACTGTGGTATGATGATTTTCAGTTCTTTTGGAAAGATACCCAGAAGGGGAATAGCTGGATTGAATGGGACCTCCAATCCTAACTTTTAAAGGAATCTCTGCACTGGATTTTCATAGTGATTGTACCAGACTACATTCCCACCAACAGTGAAGGGTTTCTTTATCCCCAAAGCCCCTCTAACATTTATAAAACTGATTTCTGTTGGCCCATTGAAAGGAGCAATTAAGGCTTTTCTTTCCTCTTTCTTCTCTTGAATTTTTAATAATTTTTGGCCAAACTTACAGATTTATAATCTGAACAACTAATTTAAAGAAAACAATACACAATAGGAAAATCATTCTTAAAATCCTAACATCTTTGTTTAGTGAAATTCTATTTCTTTTCTAATTTTTTAAATCATTTTTTGTATTCTCTTTAAAAATGAAATAAAATAAAATAAAATTGTCAGTGAGGGACAATGAATACTTTTTACATTGATCCTTTGTCTCCACTCCAGGGGATTTTAATTTGAAACACCACGTTTAAATCCTTTCTAAATCAATCCTTTTACAAAATAGTTAAATAGGATGCCTGACTTGTTTTTGTTGTGAGTGTTGATCTGTGGAGTCATACATGAAACTCTAGGCCTAGGCCCTGTCCTAAGAAATGGAAATCTGGGTGAGCATAAGACAAAGTTCTGAATCCTTAATAAAGATAATATTAAGAGTTCAGAAAAGGGTCGTAAACTATTGCAGATTCTGTCTCAGCATACCTTGTTAGCTTTCCTTTTTTTTAATTATTAATTTTATTAAGAAACAAACAGCAATGAGATATTTCAAAACTGATTAGTAGGACAGTTTCAATAATTAATACATTCCATATTATTGCCCTCATAGTGGCTATTCATAGTACAAGTCACAGACATGATATTCTGTCCAAACAACATTAGTACAAATCTTTCTTCTCATTGAACTAAGAGAAAGTAGCTGTATATCTGTCCTAACTATTTTGTATATACAGATACAAAATGGTCCTTCATTTATATCCCCTTTTTTGTTTAGCTTTGTCAGAGATGAGTATTCCAGAGCCATTTAAATAGTGTAGGTGTGTGAATTCAGCAAAATAATCCAATATAGTCCAGTAAACCATAATAGTAGTGGCTTATCTGTAGGACTGGCAATGTCAGAAGTTGTTTACTTGAGCCTTTTACAGCTCAGCATATTAACATGGCTTTACTTTTCATACTTCGTTTCTACAATTTTCTGCTGGATGGTTAAGACCAAGATAAAGTAAGACCTATATAATAAGAAATGTAACTTTTGTGTCTGACAAGGTCAGTCAATTTTCTTCAGGACTTAACTTGAAACCCTGTATTGCAGTTTGTAGATCCTTTGTCAGTGTTTGCCATGTGAATGAGTCATGGCTGTTGCTTGATCAATTTGATCTCTTTCCTTTATGTCCTTACTGGTCTGGAGCAGAGCTTCCCAGAGAACTGCAGGTTTGACTGAAGTAAAGTGATACCATAAGAGAGGCTGCCCTCTTTCCTCATTCCTTAGCTTTGTTACCTAAGCTCTCCTATGTCTGCAACATAATTGTTAACTTCTCTAATACGCTGTTAAGTGGGACTTACTTCAAAAGAAAAAATGCTCACACTCTAATTACTATGATATTTAAGGGAGAATTTTAACCTATTTTCCAAAATGTATTTTCTGCAAATATAAAACTGATTACAAATGTAATTCCTCACTGTATTATAGTCTAGTGTTCGCATACTAATCCATGTTATATTGCCATGAAATTATGGAAAGGATATGAGAACTATTTTGTGTTTATTCTAAATATGCTAGATAAGCCATTCGCATTAAGGCAGCTGAGGTTTTATTATTTTTCTTCTCATAAATAATGGAAATGAATTTACTTAATATGAGATGATGGTTTCATGCAACCATTAGAATTAGAATTGAAATTTTTTGAAAAAATAATGGAAAAAAAATTGCTACATTTCTAGGCAACTGTAATACGTAGTCTTTCATAATATGATTGTAGCAGCTGGTTTAAGTTAGCCTTTTGCAAGAATTAATTGATATAATGCTACATTCTATAGTCATCTGACCCAGACCAGACCACATTAGAAGATATGATGCATGCAGTCTCCGAATATTCCTTCTGTGAATTCATAGTTTTCTGTAATTACAGAAAATCATACAGAGCCTTCAGTATTCTTTTTTCATTTATGCGTTTGCTGCAGGCGTTGCTACACACCTCAGACTCCTAGTGATCCTTCTGCCTTCAGCCTCCCAGTGATGGGATTACAGGCATGTGCCCACACAGCAGGACCTGATGGCTGGCTCAGCATACCCTCCCCATTATTCCAGCTACTTAGCAGGCTGAGGCATAAGAACTGCAAATCCAAGGCTGACTGAGCAACTTAGTGAGTCCATGTATCAAAAGCATACAAGCAGTTGTAGCATTACCTTAGTTTCAAACTTCAATTCTCTCAAAAACAATAGCAGCAACAACAGAACTCAAGTAAAAATAAAATCTGTTTCCTGGCTGGAAATGATTCACAGACTTTAAAATCGGAAACACCCAGGTTTGCCTCCTAGCTTCACCCTTTAACCCTGAGGCTGTGTGTGCTTTTACAAGTATTCTTCTAGACATTAAGAATAGTACTGGCTCTCTTGTAGAGCTGAATATCTGGCAATAACTTGCAACTTCCAAGGACTAATCTCTTCAGCTTCAAATACGTAAAGTTGTATAAAGGCACTTTTCTTTTCTTTTTTTTTTTTTGGCGGAACCAGGGATTGAACTCAGGCCTTTGCGCTTGCCAGGGAAGCACTTATTCTACTGAGCTATCTCTCGGGGCCCCAACGCACTTTTCAAAGTGGCAAAAAATGCCGTCTACCTTCCTTTTTCTTTCTCCCTCTCTTTTTTTTTTTTTTTTTTTTTTTTCATACAAGCCACTTCCCATTGATAGTACTGATGAGACTGGTGACTGGATGGGATAAGGAAATAAGGGGCAATATTGTTAAATGCTTGACAGTTTGATGTTGAAATGGGATATTTTTATAATCAAACTGAATAATCATAAAGCAATTTCCCTTTTAAATTCAAAGTCACGTTTCTTTTTTTTTTCTGTATTTTAGGGAAGGGTCTTACGGGGCTTTCAGGGTCTCACACAATGTAGTGATCACCCTGTTTACAGCCTCGCAAGAGCTGGGATTACAGGCAGGAGCCACCACACCCAGTCTCAATTGCTGTCTCAGGCGCTCTGGGGGGCGGGGGCAGAGCCGCCATGGCAGGCCCTGGGATCCGTCCCTGCCCACCAGCCTGTGCACCTGCTTGCCAGCGCTTTAATCGGCTCAGCTATTTGGCCAGGCCTCTCTTCTTTAATATAGAAGTCTCCAAAATACCTCCAAAATGATGCCTTATTTGGCTACATCTTTTCTATTCTTATTTGAATATTTAAAAATACTCCATAGCTCAGGCAAATCCAATAGCTCACTTACCAGCAAGCACAGGTGGACGTGTCCGTGGCAGTTACATCTCCAGTTCGACCAGGGAAAGTTAAAACTGTGGCCCTGTGTTCCAGCTGTGACCATGGGAACCTGCCCATCTGGTAGGCACCTGTTTCTTCATCTTTTAGTGACTTTTAGCTTCTCGTCTGGTCTCTTTACAGTTTCTCTCTACTTCATACACATTCATTGTTTTCATGTCCATCACCATAACTTACCAAAAAGAATGTTCTAGATTTTTGCCTAGGTAGTGTCCTGTATCTGTAATTTAAACTTGTTTTTTAATTGTGAGTACTGTTCAGTAAATGACAGCACAGTTCTTTATGGACATATCCACCCACTGATCAATAACGGGGCTGTTCTTTCCTACCCAGTTTTCATCTCTTATGTACTTTCTTCTATAGCTCTATTGTGTAAACACACATTTTTATGTATTTGGAGTAAAATCCTAGACTTGGATGTGCTGCACCATAAGTTAGAAGTATGTTTAACTTTATAAGGAACTGTCACCCAGTTTGTGGAGAGAGAGCTCACATTTTCTGAGTATTTCCCGAATTCAGACACTAGGCTATTCACATGGATCATCCGATCTAATCTTTTAACGCTGTGAAGCAAATGATATCTTTATCCCTGATTTTCAGAAGTGTAAATTGAAGTTCTGAGAGGTTAGGAAGTGTGCCCCAAGTCACACTGTTAGGAAGCTCTGCTGTGAGCCTTTGAAGCCAAGGATCTTGGATGGGAGATAAGGCATAGGTTACAGAGGAAAAACAGATCCAGTTTGTTCCCTGTAGTGCAAAGAACTAAAATGGAATTTCAGAAGTCTCAGTTAGAACCGGTGACACAGCCCAAAGTGTTCTTAGTAAAATCTAATGTGTTGGAAACTGGTTTATTTGCACATCTCGAGAGTGTTCCCATTTCTTCCAAGTTACCCTTGACTAGTGACACGCTAAAGCAGAGGAAGCAGGAGCCACAGCACTATCTCATTCTGCAGCCAGAGGAGCCTTTTTGTCAGGCCCTGCGATTCTGCGCAGGCCAGAACGCACCTCGGCTACCCCACAATTAACCTCTCTGAATTAGACTTCCAATTACTATATAAGGAAACTGGCAGAACCTTTTGGGTATTCTCCATCAGGGACTGAGTTAAGCATGCATTTACATGTAAATGGTCTTCTTCTCTCCTCCTCAGCCTGCTAATGAAATATTCTGCACTGCCTCCCTTGCTGTGTTACACAAGTATTTTGAATAGAAAAATGCCTGTGATGGAGGAAAGAAAAATTAAAGCAAAACTGTCTATTTAAAAATAGCCTCTGGAGAAACTCATTTACCCTTTTCTTCCCATTTACTCCATTATTCAACCCATATTTGAGTGCTTACCAAACGCCAAGGGCACTGAGAGCTGCTGCTGCTGATCAAGAACAGGAGACCTGCCCTCAGGGGGCTTCCTGGCTCTTCCGAGAGCCAAACGTGTAAATGAATATATTTTCTTGATTTTTAAGTATTAAATTGTGTCAGTTGCAGGGAAAGGAAGTATTTAGTAGGAGAGTCTGACCGAGGCTGCAGCCAAGAGGTCTCCCCAAGGAAACTACAAGGCAGGTAGCTGCTGGTGCTGTCAGAATGGTGACACTAATGAGAGTTTGCTCTGACAAAGTGCACGCTCTGCACCAGACACCGCCCTGTACATCTTACAAGAACAGGATACCTTGCTTCCTGAGGTGCAAACTGCTGTTATCCACTCTGCATAGACACGGCTGCGCACCTAGGATTCAAGGGACGCTGTCTGATTTTAGCGGGTGTAGTACCACGTAACAATGATTCATTTAACTTTTGCTTTTCAATTTTTTTTTCCAAATGGGTAGAGCTCAATGGTACAGTATCCCTAGATCCTTTCTCCAGCCCCTAAATATTTATTCTAATGTATTTTTCATTTAAATTACCCTACTACTTTACGAAAACATTGAATTTGCTCCTTACTACATTTTAAAATATTTACTATACATAAAATGTTTTGATTTATTAACTACCACCTGTAACAGTTTTTAAAAAGAAAAATCACTGATAACCTCCAGGAACTGTGTGCAATTTCTGTGCTCAGCTTTTTAGCAGCCCTCTTACATTACAGAGATAATTTTTTGGTCAGGGTCTCACTAAATTACTACAATTCTCAGGCTGGGCTCAAACTTGTTATCATCCTGCCTCAACTCCTCAGCAGACAAAAAGTTTAGGTAAAGGAAAGGTTAGTGGCTAACATAGAGTAACCCAGTGGAACTCCAGGGAGACACGGGAGCATGTGCCAGGACTGTATGGGTCACTACAGCACAGGCTGTCTTTCTCATTTTAGTTTGGGTGTACACCTGAGCTCAAAATAAGGCTGTGTTGGGGCCGGGGAGATAGCTGAGTAGAATAAGTGCTTGCCTGGCAGGTGCAAGGGCATAAATTCAATCCCCGGTTCTGCCAAAAAAGTAAGAAATAAAAATAAGGCTGAGCATACAATGGGACTCAGTCAGACTTCTACTTTTTAGAGATCCCCAATAATGTCTAGCACAATAATTTCTGACCAAATGACTAAAATAAAGCAGGAAATCCTTTCAATGTCTTTGCCTTGGTCATCCTTTCACCAACCAATATGTCCATTTTTTTCTTTTGATTTTGAGAATGAGTTGCCGAGTATGTAAAAGACATACTTATTTGGCTCGATTAAATGGTTTGCACTGTAAATTTATTTATTTATTTATTTATTTACTTATTTTAGAACTGAGCATTCAACCAAGGGCCTTTGTCCTGAAATATAATTACAATCCTTTATATTTTATATTTTCATTTTGAAACAGCGTCTCACTGAATTACTAAATTGCCCAGGCTGGACTCAAACTTGTAATCTCCTTGTCTGAGACTCTGAGAATGACAGGATTATTGGCTCCTGCCATTACATTTAACTTGCAAATTCATGTAATTACTTTCTAGTTCAGTCTGTTTCTCCACAATTTCAAAGGGAAGAGTCTTCCAGAAACCTGCTAGATGACCCTTTGACTTTTTTCATTTGACATTTCCCAAAATCTATCTTTAATTTCCCGCTGAACTTAGATTTCTTTCTTCCCTTGCTTTACTTTAGTTTAGAAAAAATAAACAACCGTTTTTCAGGGCTCAGTTTCCGGGACCACTTGGCTTGCATGCCTGTGTGCCGCAGGTTGGCCACCCCTGCCCGCCACTCGGCCGCTGCTGTTAGAAATCCTCAGTGCCGCTGTCCACGCAGACACCCTCACGTCTGTCAGGCCACAGAGCCTGATGCGAGATGCAGACAACAGCTCGGTAGCAGCAGCTGCCGCTGCCATCTCTCCGGAAGCAGCTGGCTTTCACAGCCAGTCTCTAGGGAGATTTAAAAGCTGCAGGCGATGGTGCTGGTGCTTTGTATTCTGCCTTCCAGGCCCTCAGCACCAGCCTCCTCTTCTTCAAAGCACAATTTCAACTCTGCAGTCTGCACCTAAGTGTTCTCTCTTGCTTGGCCTCACATCAGATCCCCATCTAATCCAGCTCAGAGATTTTTCATTAGGTTTCATTACGGGACATTACAGCTTTCCTCGCACTGTTGTGCTCTCCGTGGAGACTTTTCAGCAACACTGTGCCGGGAAGTCAAACGAGCCAGAATGCAGTGGCAGCAGCACTGTTATCGGGTCAGATTTTTAAGCCAAATAAAACTGAAGAAGTCATGTTTATAGATTTGAGCACCATGACAACTGCAAAGATGCCTAATGGACATAATGAAGTGACAATAACAGCAAACAGCAGCACAAACTACATGGCTTGAGAGAATCTATTTGTAGAACCTATTTCTTCAGCATTTATTTTGTTACCTACCTGTGCAAGACACAGATGTCATAAGGAAATTTAATTAATTGTCTTTGTACATCTTTGGTTATTAGACTCAGCTCAGTGACTGAGTAGCTGAAACTATTTGACTAAATTATTGTCAAGATTGTATACATTCTTCCACATTTAGAAAGACAGTGTTTAAATCTCTAGACTACTATATCAAGAGCTTAGTAGAATTTCAGTAGCCTGGTGAACCAGTACCCTACTTTCTGTCTGCTTTAGAACAAGTCATTCATTATTTTTATATCCAAACACTGCAGTTTCATTTTCGATGGTAGAATAATAGTGTTAACTGGTATAAAATTGCAGTAAAGATTTCCTGAGTAATTAGAGCTATTTATTACCTGTTGTGAGAATGCAAAGCTACCTAGGTAGAGCATTTTATCAACTGTTTTGGCCCCTTGATTCCTTTCCTCATCTCTGCCTCCTAGATCCCTGTCCTCTCACTTTCTGTCTCCCTCCTTACTTGTGCCATTCTCCTTCTTTATCTCTCTGCTTTCCTCCCACTCCATCGTTCCTTTCTGGACCTCCATACTTGGCCCAAGGGAATCTCCTGCTGATATAATTCACTGTGTTGCCCTGAACTTGGCACCCATGGTCCTAACTGTCTCCCCAGTGTCAACAAAAATTCATTTCCTTACAACCCAACATCCTCAGAACACAAAGAAGAGAGTCTTCTGAAGCTGACGTTAATCATTTTCTTATCTTTATTTTATTTTCTTATCCTTGTTCTTTTCACTTCATCTACTTCTAGAAACTGGAATGGTATTAGTTAATTCACGTAATCCATGAATAACTGCTTATAAGAGGTGGCATAATTTTAAAAAAAATATAGTAATATAAAACTACAAATTGCAAACTAATGGATGCCCATGGTCTCAGATTTGCTTTTGTTATGGTTTGTGTCTAGTAGTTGTTGTAACCCAAAAATAAAAAAACGGACTCAACCTAAAAGTGCTTTATTTAGCTGAGCTCAGCGGCAGCAGGTACTCGTCTCCAAGTAGGTGTGCACTGAGGTAGGGAGACACAGGGGTTTTTAAAGCTGAAAACCACAAAAATGAGTGGTCTTGCGGCTTTAGCATGAGGGAAATGCAGCACAAGGGTCAGGGTACACATACGGGAAACAGGTTACGTTCTTTCAACATGCAGTCACAATTTTAGGAACAAACAATTAAATTTTATGGCATAGTGTTGATCATGGGTTGTCACAAGTTGGATATTAAGATAATTTTGGGTCTGCGGAGGTTATATCCTAGAGCAAATAGTCATTACTTTAAGGCAGGAAACATTGTGTGATGAGCTCTAGGGAAAAGATATAGTTTAGACTTTAATGTTTAACAGGCTGTGGTTTAGAACAGAGGAATACTTTTATCATTAACAAACTGTGTTCAGATGTCTGGAGGATGGCCTGAGTCACCAAAATGGAGCCTAAGTTGTCAGTTTATAACAAATAGTTTTTCAATAACAGAGTGACAGTGGAAACATCCAGAGGTGTACACTAGAATGGCTATTCTGATTACAAAATGGAGTCAGTCACATGGATTATAACAGAAACATACAGAGTTGTACAACAAAATAGCTGTTCTCGTTACAAAATGGAGACAATTACATCGGTTACAATAGCTGCCTCCCCAAAGCCTCATGTAGTCATGGGGAGGGAGCTTCTAGAGTTTGAGATTAATTTATAACCCACTGGAAATATGGGTCTTATTAGTGCTGGGATTATGGGTGTGAGTTCTTCCCCCAGCCTGGGTGGATAGCCTGAACACAGTTTAAGAGAGGCAGACTTGCTCTCTGCGGCCACTGTTGCTGCTGCTCCTCCCTTGCTGTGTGCTCTTTGCTGCCCCATGCTCTCTGCCATGTGCTGCTCTGACTTGCAGCCAGCCAAGTATGGACTGGAACCTCCAGCGACTGTGAGCTAAGCAAGCCTATGCGTCATTGATTTGGGACGTCAGGTTTGTCCCAGCAATAAGACAAGAATAACCGAGACAGCTTTTCATTTACAAGTGAAAATACCATTTTGGGAACTTGACAATAGATGTATGGAAATTTCTGAATTTGGAATTATTCAGTGCTGGACAATGGAGGATACCAGTAGGCATTTTTACCCTGCTTCCATCATAAATGATAATTTAATATTTTTAAATAAAACATTAGCCCAAGAAGGGAGTTTCGTGGTATGAATATACACTTTTGTAAACTAAAACATTTAAAAATATCTGTTTTCTTTAATTTCAAAAGCACCAGACCAGGTTTTACATTTGTTCAAGTCTTCTTCATAATTTCTGAAACAGAACAAAAACTGCAAGTCATTTAGCTTCCTAAGTTAACTCATAACTAAATTGAGTACTGTAATCTAATACAACGCAGATATTTTTATTTCCCTAAAAAGACATGCCTTTCTCATTTCCTAAATTATATTTTTTGACTTAACAAACTTCTAGAGTGGATAGAAACAAGATGCTTTCATTGTACTGTAAAGTGTAAAAAAAATTAAAATGAAAAAACTGTAAATAACTCTAAACCAAGCTGTGTGGTATTTTTTTTTCACAGCTGGAATACTAGCTTTTATTACAGCTCAACTGGCATTGCAAATTAAAATTCATCTCTGTTTGTTAAACTGCTACTTAAAATGGCTTCCACCAACTGTTACAGTTGAATATTATGTTGTCATTTTTGCATTTAGTGGGAATGGTTCAATGGCATGCATATTTAAAAATGAGTACACAGAAAGTACTTTTCCCCCCATTGGTTTTCAATAGTTTACTAATTAAATTATGCTTTGAGTTCTTGGTCAAAGTTGGCTTAATTTTCACTGGTGATAAGGCAGCTGTCTGCTGAATTAATTAAATGTGCTTTATAGGTACATGATAGCTGTAATGCCTGCTAATAACCAAGCAATTGTACTCTTCTATCAGTTCTGTGTTATGTTATCTTGAAAATTTGTCACTTATTAGAAAGTTATGGATTTCTGCCATGACAAGTAAACTCCTCCATAGGACAAATGACATATTAATTATTAAAATACAAAGATAGGATTTTAAAATTTTAATATTTATTCTTGTTTATAATATGATTTCATCAATTTTTAAGAATTTTTTTCTTATTGAGCAAAGAACTGCACAAATTATATTGAATGACTTGCCTTTGAAGGACCTCAAAAACTGAGGTCTAGAACTTATTTCTCTTATGTTTAGAGAAATAAAACAAAGACAAAACATAGCCATACTGGATTGGCCCAAGTTGGGCTCATCGGCCCTTCCACTGACACCAATGCTCCCATGACAGAAGTTCTCTTCATCCTTTATCTCACTGTCCATGCTTTCAGTTACCAACATTCAGTTTTATTACAATGAATAATTAAGACACTTTGAGGAAGGAGGGAGGAGGTTATATTCCTTAAACCTTTAATATTGCCTATTTTATTTATTTTATCATTAGATTTTGTTGTTAATCTCTTACCTGCCTAACAGACATATAAAGTAAACTTTTTCATAAGCAGGTACATACAGGAAAAGCATAGTACATATGGTTGCTCTAGTTTGGATATGAAAGTCTTAATACCTTCATGCTTTTGGAAAATGGTGAAAATCTCTAAGAACCTGGGACTACTGAGAGGTTTTAGGTTGCTCAAGATGAGCCTTGAAAGGAGGCTGTGGGACACTGGTCTCTTTCTCTCTGATTTTCCTTCCAGGCCGCCATGAGAAGATGACCTGCCCTGTACCTGCTCTCTGCCGTAATGTAGTACCTCCCCGCAAGTCTAAGCACAGAAGGCAACCAACCTTGGACTGAAACCTTCAAAACGATAAGTAATACAAACTTTTCCTGGTTTTAAATTGATACATCGATGGAAAGCAAACTAGAGCAGTAGGGTGTAGTGCCACCTGTGGATTCAGACATGTACAGGGACAGTTTCAAATGATTCTTCATGGGCAAGGGAGGGCCCTTGGAAACCTTACCTGAAATCCAGACAGACAAATCCGAATTTTTTAATAGCTTCTCTATCAGTCTGATGCTATCCCCACTATAATTATTGTTAAATTTTGCTTCTGCATCTGTCACAGAATGAAGATGGCAAGATATATCTACTATCCTAGTCCAAATACCTGAGGACAGATTTTCTTCTTCCATAGGTACCTGCCACTATTGAAATATTGAAATACAACGTGACTTGTCAGAACCATAAAGGAACACAGTAGTGCAGCTCAGTCCTTCTATCAAAATTCCCTCTTCTTAGTCAAACTTGGAGTCATGTTTCACATTTCTTTATCTTCCACTTCAATATTCTCTCTTTTGCTGAGATAATAAACTCCCAAGATCATAATTTATTCAAAAATAAAAATAACTTCATGTTCATTATTTCTCTGTGACTTAATACATTAATTTAAAATTAAAAGAAAATATTGTCTTACCACAAACTCTATATTACAAAAAAAGAATTAGAATAAAAGAGACAGAGTCACTATTTTGCTTCAGAAAATAAAAATGTGGTTACAATTAACCACTATTTTGCAGAGTGATCAAAACTACAATTCATTTCTTAGTTTGCAGAACAAAGTTCTGCCTCATTGCATAGATTGTTCCTTAAAATATTAAATTCTCCATAAGTACTTAGCAGTGAGAAAGGCATAATATATGTCTAAGTTATAACCCAACCATTTTTAAAAGTTTTACCTTACAGTATGCCAAAAAAAATCACAGGAAGGAGAAGAATGCTTTGTGATAGTTTTATAGCCACCAGTAAGAAAATAAAACGTTAACCTTTTCTTCTTTTAATATCTCACCAGAACAACATTTTTACCCAGGATTTACCCCTTAGCTATCTTAGTCACACTGAATGTTGTGAATTCCAAGAAGGTTCATTTGCTAAGCTCAGTGAAATGTCCTCTGTGTGACTGTTTGCATTTTACTTATTGTTCATACATGAAAAATTTTTGTGTTTTGCGTGTGGTTTCATGTGAGAGAAACAGGAGACAAAAAACTTACATGACAAACTGAAGTTTACTAGAAAATGGATAAAATAGCATATTAGGCGACTCTGGAAACAGAATACTTGATAGATCCAAGAAGTGAGCTTCAGGGAAAATTGGTAAAGAATACTTATACTGATGAAACAACCAGTTACAGAAAGGATGATGAGCACGGATCACATTTCATTTTTAGGGAGTGTCTTGTTTGCCTTACACTTTAAACAACTGAGTTTCCTAGCATTAGTCATTTTTAATAATATATTAATGCTTTGCCATCTATTATGTTTTATCAGACAAAAAGCCTCAGTGTTACTGTTATCCAACCAGAAGAACACAGTGTGTGTAAAGGAGATTGTTTTCTTTTTTTTTTTTTTAAATACTGAAATGTATCATTCTGAGGAGTTTGCTGTAACTTTGTAGCTTCATAAAGTCAAATAATCATGTCACATCTGAAAGTTAACAATAAAGAACATTCTGTCGTTGAGACAAAAGGAAATTATTGCTGTATTAAGGAATATAACAGATGCAGTTTGACTCTCATATGATTATCTTTAAGGTATATTAGATAAGCATTTTCAAGTGTGTCCTTTGAAGTATTGTCTCTCATCTCAGTGTGAATTCCTAACAAGATTTCACATCATTTTTAAGTAGTATTGAAGGAAATTATACCAACACACAGAAGAAAGAAAGTGGCTCCACACGCATGTGCACGTGCATGCACACATGCCAGCAGATGTGCAAATCTGTCAAGGAAATGGTTGAATGTGACATCAAAGTGGCATGGCTCTGGAAAGGATGCACAACATACTTGATGTAAATCATTTTATAACTTCCACAACCTTCTGAAACTCCCCTAATTTTTCTCGTGCTTCACCAACTATTATCCATCCAACTATTCATCCATTCAAACATTAAATGAATCTCTGTGGTATGACAGTAAGGTTGCTAATGTCACCTTACAAATGACGCTTTGGTTATTAATCATCAATGCACATTTACATATTGTAAGGAGAATCTGAAGCAGAGGAAAAGGACTTCATGAAAATAGAGCACAAAGAGATGTACGTCAGTGCAAATGAACAGTGAAATCTAGCTTACCAAAAGTAGTGGCCATAAAAGCCAGGTTCTGGTAATTGTGAACTCTACAAAGTAGGAATCCTTAGCCAGATTAATGTATTAAACACCTAAAGTGTATCTGGCATAAGTGAGAAACCATGTTTTCAATTTCACTTAATTAACGTAAACAATCATATGTGGACAAGCACAGTGCCAGGCATGCTCACGCTCTACTTCCTGACGTTGCACGTGCCATCGACTTTCTCTACACATAAAAATTTGTCTGCCTAAAAGTATAATCCAGGAATGGGGTGTGATGTTGCATGAACTCAGGAGGGAGGTCAAGACGAGAGAACTTCTGTGAGGCTGTGGCCAGCCTGGGCTTCACAAGTTTTTCAATGTCTGGCGCAACCACATAGTAGTAAGGCCCTGTCTCAAGAAACAGAAAGCACAAAAATACTGCCTTAATGCAAAAATGGAGAGAAGAAAAATTCTTATTTCAGTTCACCTAAGATTTCATTTTATTATTAAAATTTTGATACATTAATTGTCACTTAGAAAAGGGAGGAAAAAGGAACGATGGGAAAATAAAGAGTGGAAAAGAAAAAAATCCTTTTAACTTTTTTTTTGGTAAGGTTTTACGGGGTCTCACTATGTAGATTGGACTTGTAGTGATCCATCTGTGTTCAGCCTCACAAAGAGCTGGGATTACAGGTGCTCAGCACCAAGCCCCTCTCCATCACCATCTCAGCACGCCCTGGGGGCAGAGCTGGCACTGCACACCAGGGCTTAAACCCCACCTGCTGAGCTGTGCTTAACCAGCTGAGCTTTTGCCTCTGGCCCTCAGCTTTCAGCTTTCTTCTTCTCTTCCTTCCCCTCCCCCTCTCCCTCCCCTCTTCTCCCCTCTCCCCTCCCTCACAGGGTTTCACAATGCAGCTCAGACTTCTAGTGAGTCTCCTGTTTTCGGCCTCCCCAGTGCTGGGATTATAGATGTGTCACCCCATACCAGGTCTTGGTCACTGTCTCAGCACACTCTGGATCTGGCCAGAGTAGCATGTGGTGATGGGGATCAAACATCGGTCCCCGCACTTGTCTAAGCAGGCACTTAGTCCACTGAACTATCTCGCCAGCCCTGAGAAAAGTATTTATAAAATCTTACTGTATTTTTCCCTGGGAAGATCCATAATATTTAATAATTTACAGATTTAACACATTGCATAATATACATTCAT